>LNAC01000068.1:3269551-3349054 GCA_002007465.1 Ailurus styani
TGGGGGAGGGAGGGAGGGAGGAAGGAAGAAAAGAAGGAAGGAAGGAAGAGAGAGAAAGCAAAGGAGAGGGGAGAGGAGGGGAGAGGAGGGGAAAGGAGGGGAGGGGAGAGAAGAGAAGAGGAGAAGAGAAAAAAGAAAGAAAACCTAATGTTATTTTTACTTATTGTTCCCCTGAATCAGCTAACCAGAGTTCCTCCTAGGGCTTGGATGAGGTCTCTTTCCATACACAGATCTACCCAGTCTATGACAAGGTCTCCTGGCAGTCCTGAGAGGACTGCTTACTTCTCACTTTTCCTTATGTAAAGAGACACATGTTCTAGTCGTAAATTTTCAAACTAATCTGGTGAGCCTAGGAAATTCATATAACCTCTTTGTGGCCCATATTTCCAGTCTGTGAAGGAGGAGATTAATTTATTCAACAAATATTCATTGAGACCCAACAATGTCCCAGGCACAATCACATGTGTTAAATAATATACTCTATACCCAACGCTTCCAGTCTCCTGGAACATATATCCTAGTAAGGGGAGCAGAGCCAGAAAATTGCAAAGGAAGAAAATCAATAAACAAAGTCTCAAAAAGTAATATGTAGAAAATAACACAGGGAAAAGTGACAGATGATGCTGCAAGGAAATGAATTCTAAGCTCTTACTCTATCAAGGCAAGAGATGACAGTGGCTCTTGGAAGAGTACTGGACATGTTTAGAATAGCAAAAAGATAAGATTTACTGATGGATTAGACCGAGGGCAGTAAAGGCGACATGAATTGAGGATGAGTCCTAGTTTTTCTTTCCAACACCTGCACAGATGAGGGTGGCATTTACTGAGCTGGAGAAAAATGGTGAAGATCAAGTTTGAGGGGTGAGCAAATCAAGAGTTCTGTGAGTTGATTGTTAGATACTGCCCTACATGATCTCTGAGGTTAATTCCCCTTATAACATTCTGTGACTCTAGGTTATGATCCGATAAGCCATTTTGAGAGATGAAAGATGGTGAGAAATAAGTTTTATCGATGTCAGTGAGCAACTGGGGAGGGTTAGAAACAGTGGCCAAGAGAATCTAAGACATTTAAAAGACATGTGTGAGTCTCGTTGGTAAAATCATGAACTCAGGTGCCTGACTCACTGAGTATTTAGATCCAAAAAAAGGCAAACAAAAGGATTGTTCATCTAGAGCCAAAGTCATTGGAGACCTAGAAGATTGCCTTAGGGATCCATTCATGATATATAGTAGTAGATGGAAGACACCTGGAAGACAGGAGACCTAAGCAAAGATGACAGAGACCTTTCCAGCTGTTGATTTGTACAAGAGACCTTGTTTCCTCTTTAATTCTTCTTTTTTTTTAAGTTTCTATTTATTTAAGTCATCTCTATACCCAGCCACCCAACGTGGAGCTTGAACTCATAACCCCGAAATCAAAAGTCGCATGCTCTTCTGACTAGGCCAGCCAAGCGCCCCACCTCTTTCTTCTTAAAGAATAAATGGCTTAGGACACTATAGGAATATGCCTGGGTGGGTTTAGTGTGAAACCTGCATTTTTTTTTTGTGAGGGCTGGACTTATCACTTCAGAAGTGTGAAAACAGGTGTGAAAAACATCCCCCCTCCCCACCACCATTTCTTCTAATAAACATATTATGTTTTTACAACCTTTTACCGGGACAAAATGATTCTAAATATCCTACTGTCCTTATTCCCCAGGCCTATGCTTCACCGTCTCCAACAGAATGTCTAAACTGCTGGGATCCAAAATGTGGTGTCATGATAAGTTCAGGGAGATACCGGGTTAATTGCTCTGGAACGCACTTTCATTTCACTTTGCTTCAAGTTACTATACTTAAAAATACTGATTTGCAGTATCTGTTTCATAAAGATGATGCTCCTGAAATGTTGTGAAGAAGCATGAGGAATATTTCTGCCCCCTTAAAAGAGACCAGGTTGCTGAAGCCACCACCAGGGGCACAGGACAGATGACAAACTGTTACTGTTCCCATTTACAACCAGAACCAGATACAACCAAGGATCATGGGAGATGTTGCAAGCGAAAGCATTTTGTAAATGGCAGTATAATGTGCAAATAGAAGATGTGACTTTTGTGTTGTTGTTCAATCATGAAGAAATGGATGCTGGCTGTCAGTGGGTGGAATTCCTTAAGGCTGGATCATAAATGTGCTATCACAACCAAAGCCAGTTTTAAACAATCTAAGCAATTGCCATTGCTGAGAATGGTAGCTTGACATGTACAGCATCAATCTGACCATAATAGTTTCACTTCAGCACCAGATACTTGGCATTTAATAGCACTGAAAAAGGTAATGGGTGGTTTTTTCACGCCTTTTTATATTTGGTAAGTGATAGGTTCCACCCAGCTAGCGTTTCAATTTATTTTAAATAATAGATTTTACCGAAAACCTCACCGAAACACCTACTGTCTATATTTCTATTTAATTTTAACCTCTTCTTTAAAGTACAGAGGCCGATATGCCCATGAAAATTATCCCCTGGCATACTTATCTTTGCAAATACATTTTATCTCATAAATGTGTTTTATACCCTTCTTTCTTACCCACAGAAAATTCTGGCTTTACTATTTTTTCCCTCTCCTCCTAATACCAGCCATTCTCTGATGCTATTCTAGGTTTATGCACATACAGGTCTCCATTGAAACAGAAAATATATTATTTGGTACTTTAATCTTTCCATCCTCTCCTCGATCATATTTAAAAATGCTTTCTTCTTTTCTTGCTGTGGCAGTAAGGTGAGAATATTAAAAAGACGTACATCACATACCACATATTTGTAAAGCAAAAAAGTATTTAGCATATTTGGCTTTGTTTTAACTAATGTGCTGAATTTTTCTAAATGCATGTCCTCCTTTATGATTCCAATGACACACGAATTTTTTTAACTTGAGTTTTTATGAGATAAGGACCCAATCTCAATAAAGCCGTTAGCACCATAATTCTCTCACCCAAGAAGCCACTGGGTTGATGTTCCAATCACTGACTTCCAATGTCTTGGGCACCTTCTTTATATGCAACAATTCATGTGCATTTTCAAGTCTCAGTTTACAAATATGACCAGATACATTGTCCTAAGGCCAATGCACACCACCCTGCCTCCACATCGGCATGATGAATCCGACAGCCTAAAAGGCTAACTTCGTCTTGCTTATTAACCATTTCCTTTATCCTAGACAAAAAGATTCTTGCACACGACTGTGTATTCTTCTTCTACTATCAGAAATTGTTTGAAGAGACCACAGCTATTGGGAGGAAATAAGGGGTTGATTCCCACTCCAAGCACATATAAGCTGTTGCCATCCTTTCCAACTCATGGCTTCTGGAAGTCAAGTCTATAGTGAGCTTGAAAAACAGACAGACAGACAGACAGACAAAGACAAAACCCAGAAAGCAGTGGTTAAGACATTTGGATCAGTAAGGCTTCCGAAATTCACCGTCCTTCAGATCGGAGTTAAGATATTCCACTCAAAGGACATTTGAGCCATTAAATCTAAAACCTGTTCAAAATAAAAGGACAAAACCAAATCAAAACACAAAAACTCCATGGCTTTATTTAAGAAGTGCTATTTAAGCTAAAAAGGATTTCCTGTTGCTCTTGTTTTAAGTCACTTTATAGTATTCTTTTGTTCTTGGGTTACTCTATATCCAAATAATCACATATGTAAATGACTCAGTGCAACAGTGGATGCCGCTGACAATGTAAACATTATCATTTATCCAGAAGCATTATATGCTCATGCAAAAATGGCATTAAAAGCTTGTGGTCAGATCAAAAAACCACAACTGTAATTGTTTATTTATATAGCTCACCATTATTCTGTAGCATAAGTTTACATTTTTAAAAATCTCTAAACATTGCTGAGCTGGTCTTAGAGGAGTGAAAAATGCAATGCTCGCCTAAATGATTAAAGACAAACAACTTAGGTCGATGCACGCAGCACGATGCTTCAATATGGAAATTATTTACTTTGCCCTGGCTTATAGTTTTCATTCTGATGCTGCCCTTGAAACTCCATGATAACAGGGCCATTCAGTGGAATTTCTGCATTTTTCTCTGTAGTTCAGGGCAGCTGGTTTCTTTCCTCTCGAAGCAGAAAGCTAAAGTATATTTATCACTCTAACAGTGACTCAAAACAAACAGGAAGTCTTCATCAGCCGGCTCCTGGGCATAGCTGATATTAGGTACTGGCAGAAAGGAAACAGAGACCTCATTCTGTGGAAGTCCGACAGAATGTACATGCAGATGCGGGCGATAACAAAGTTAGGGATGCTCCAAATGACCACCGTGTTCTCCCAAGATTAAGTGCTCTTGCAATGCTCGCCAGTTTTCAGAGTCTGCGAAAATTCCTCAGGAGTTTTCCTTTCCATTTCAGTTTGAAAGAGTAGTTTGAACTGGATACCACGAGCCTTGTGAACCTATGCGCCAAAGAAAACCTGGGAGGGAGCTATTCTGGGAGATTTGGCTTTGATCTGGTTGCTAGGAAAAAGCCCTGCTTTTGTCTGCAAGTATTCTGAATGGCTCCTTCAGTCAGAATGAGGCCTGCAGGTCACTGTCTGAATTAAGTGAAGAGGATTTTTTTTTTTAATGCTAAAAATGAAGTTGTCACTGTGTGCCATTATAAAGCTGCAGAGAGGGGACGGTGCCGCTGAGCGATGGCTACAACTTAAACTCCAAGGTAGACTGTGAAAATCACCGAAGCGTGCTTGCAGATGAAATGCATGCAAATAGTCCTCAGTGGCGCATACATTCCTAGAGACGTCCGCCCTCACCTCCTTTTTCAAATAAAACCTGTTTTGGATTCAAAGGCCACTTCGTTTTGATTAATATAAATGCTCTCTATCAAGCAATTTTTTCACCTTCTAAATAACTAGAAAGGTCAAACATTCACACCTAACTTTTTGCAGCTAAACCAAACTCGAAAGGGAGGAGACTGCAAACTACTGATACTAAATCAAAAATGATTAGGCAATACACTTTGGGAGGTCCTTTAAGAAATTTTTTTCTTTATTTGTTGACTAATCTCCTTGTTTATGATAATGCTCATACCTTTGTAGAAGGACTTTACAGCCATTATCTAATCTTCTCAGATCCTGGTGAGGTAGAAAGGGAGCAAATCTTATCTCCATTCTCCAGATGAGGACACAGAGACGCAGGGAGGTTGAGTAACAAGCTCACATTTTAAGTGGCACATTCTGTCCAGATGCAAAAATGACAGTAGGGCTCGGGCTTTGCTTTTCCTGGAATGGGGCTGGCTTCTCACCCAGTCACTCAAGTGTATACCAGTCTCCTTTCTGGCCAGCATTTCTATAGTGACCAGACTGAATCCCCATACAACCTGTTGGAAAAATATGCAGCCACCTGGCCCAAGTGAGCATCAAACCTTTGACCTTACTTAGTTCCTTCGGCATCTGGTGCCAGTGAACTGAACCACACACTGAAAGCCACAGTAGCCCAAAGCAGAATGGGGCCAATCCAAAAAGTTCTACATAATTCTGGAATTGCACAATTCTACGTAATTCTGGAAGAAGAAAGAAGGCATTATATTTCATGAACTTACCTAGTTTTGCTCTCTGTCAAGTTTGAAGCATATTTTGCATTCCAAGCAAATCCTAACATACACAACATAAAAGCAAAAATAAGACAGCTGAGAGGTAAACTACATGAATGAAGATTTAACCACAGTAAGAAAAAAATGAACAAGAGGAAAGTGTACCAAGGACAGGACCTTCTAGACCACAACATCTTTATGGGTATCAGGCATCTCCTCCCTTGTATTAGTGCTATAGGTCTAGCCAGTAGAGATAAGGAAAAGTAAAAATGAGAGCAATGCTTTTCCAAATAACATCAGATACCCCTCTCCCGCACTCTCACTCTTTTTAGCTTTATTGAGATATAATGGATATCCTCCTTTAAAGAAAGTAGCGGCCCTGATCGCTCAGGAAACGTTCTAGGGAAAATATACGCAAAACAACTGGAATGTTAACCAGACACAAACCCACCACCAGGTGAGGGGAGGTTATCTCCTGAAAACAGGCTGAGGAAGCCTCTATTCCATCCGACCACCTTCTAGAGGTTTCAGACCCCAGAAGGCAGCCTTGCCTATCTTTTGGAATGTAAAATTCTCGGCAGAACACAAGGCAAAAAATAAAAAAGGTTCAGGAAGCTCAAAACAGACATTGCTGCCAAAAAAACAGACATGTTCTCAGGGCAGCATATTCCCTCCCGGTCCACCTGTTTCCTAAGTTACTCAAATTTCATCTCAAACTGCAGATACAGTTGTGCATCAGTGAACACTACGAAAATGTCCTTAATCTATCTCAGAAAGCCACACGGCTGACCTCAGTTTTGGTACAAAGTACACAGATCCTGAACTCTGCCAATCCAGAACTACCAAGTGCTCTGTGCCCAACTCCGAATGCAGAGAAGGACTGAACTGTCTTCCTGGATCCATGAAGTGGCAACAGGCTAGCAGTACCCATTAGCCAGACCACACGCTGGTTCTTCAAGCTTTGCAGAAGATCAACGCCCCCAAGACCCCCAACCGAGTGGGACCCAAACCCTGGGGCTTGCACTGCCCTTACTTCTCCACCACTGCCTTGAGCAAACGTTCCAGCAACCCAGGAGAACTTGACATTCATTTCTCACAGCTTCACCATGGCTAGAGCTAAGTAAGCAAAAGCCAAAAATGAATTAGGTAAATATAGGAGGTTCGGGCACAAATTCAGCAGGTGAATTTATTTGCAAATTACTCTTTGAACCTTCTCATTTAAGATTCTCTTTAGAGACATGGTAGAGAATTTTATCATTCTTAAAGTAAAGCAAAGCAGTATTTGATTTCAATATTTGGTGCATAGCCAATCATACAAAAAATACTTAATAAAAGAATCCTTTTTGAAGTTACTATGCATTTATTACAGGATTATCGATTTCAGTAATGAGAATTTTATTGTTAGTATTGGGTTGACATGAGACAATTTTTTTCCTGGAGATTTCTCTATCATTTAATTGAGTCACCTTATTCCTTCTGCCCCAGTACACAACTGTTCCTGTTATTCTTTGAATTAATTTGGATAAAAGCCTTCTACAAAAGCCATCTTTCTGGATCCACAACCTCCTCTCTGAGCATTTGTTAACACATTACATTATACTAAAGTGAATCCACCCACAAGAAATTAGACAATCTATCCTGGTTTTAATATTTTTTGAAGGCTTACAAAGTGCTAATCACTAAAGCAGCGATTCCCAGCCCTGGTTTTGTGATAGCCTGGGGTATCTCCAATTACCTCATAGATCTCAAAAAAACAAACTTCCAAAAAATTTGTCGGAAAAAAATTAATTATACTTTTATTTAATTTGAAATATAAATATCTGCCATTGCAGATAGGAAGTGTGTATCACGGTAGGACTTGGTGGTCTGGAGCCTTGTTAAAAAAAAAAAAAAAAAAAAAACAAGCCACAATAACCCATTGAAACTCCTCAAAGCTCAAAATCATTATGTTTCCCCCCCTAAAAAAGAAATACTATTCTTATTCCTAGGAGCAGAAATTCCAACAAACACCTTCTTACAGGCACAAAAAGGAGCTGGGACAAAAACCCATTCCAGGACATTTCCTCAAAAAGAATACAAATAAGGTGTGTCACACATTTTCATAAATAAAATAAACATGATAATATCTAATAATACCATTATGCTATTATATGTGCCTCAATTACAGTTGTACTAAGAAATGAGAAAATCCCTGGAATAGGACCAGGATTGCTTTTTAATTGTCCATTAGAAAAAAGCAAAGAATAAAATCACCTGCAATGATTTCCTTTTGAGATCATTCACCTTATTTTTAAAATACGAAATCAAAAACATATTGAGACGCAGGGTGAGGCTGAGCAATGGAACTGAAGCAAACTGGCTCGTCTCCTCAGCTCAGATTCCGTGACTACAGCAAGCCCACAGTGCCAGCTTGAGACTGGCAAGGCGACTAGCATTGCACAAAACAAAATCTTAATTTTTCAGTTCCAAGCTGATTCCACTGAGAAGATCTCTCTCGCCTCACCTTTTCTTTCTTTCTTTTCTTTTTCCTGAATCAAGACCTTTCTATTTAAGGATGTTCTTCCATTATGTGAGATGCCTCCTCAGCCAATGAAAAAAAAAACGATGACGCTTTTATTTCACACCAAGATTCCTCTCCCAGGTCCATATTCCATGAATGAATGGCTTGTAGGACACACCGCTAATAATAAACTCCACCAACTGTGCCAACACAAGTGTGAGAAATGCACGGGGAGGCAAAGGCTGGCCAAAGGAATTCTCCCATACCTGCAGCGGCTGACTCCTTCCAAGAAAGCTGTTGAGTCTGCCTGCTGACGTGCTTGCTTACATACTTGCTTATTTGCCAGGAAGGTGCTCCTTTAAAATGTAAAAATAAATAGTTCCTCCAACCTTCTCCTCTTGAAATCACTATTTCTACTAGAAAATAAACCTGTAAACCCCACCCGTTAAGATACCGGAGAACTCTACTGGACAAAACTTACCAATATTTGTTGAAGGAGCAGTCTTATACTGGCTAGAAAAGGAACTGGGAACAAGGAGGTCATTTCCCATTCGAATTTAAATGTCACCATGAAATACTGTTGAAAAATCAAACACATCAAGAGTGATTGCATATGTCACAGACTCATCTCTTCTGACCTCCCTAACACTTGTATGAGAGTGTTACTGTCACTGAATTGTCTGGATTCCAAAGAACATTCTGGTTGAGCTCTCACCCACCCTGTGGATTAACTAAGACCATTTTATTCTTTTAAATCTCAGCCTTGTCCCCCCCACCCACTCACCCCACAACACAAAACGCTTTTCGTCTACCTAACCACCCTCGGTTAGCTGGTATCCAAAGAAGAAAGCAACTGAGTTAATTGTTGAACTGGAACATAATTAGAAAATATAGTCACATAATTTAGTCCACAATCTACCTCGTTTACTGGATAAAACATAAGCTTCTACCCGTTACTCAAGCCATCCTCACTCCCACTCTTTTCATTCATTCTTCATCTGTTTAACAAGTATTTATTGAGCACCTACTACATTCAAAGCACTTTGCTAGGCACTGAGTTTATAGCACTGGAAAAGACAAAGCCAGTCCTGTCCTCTGAAGCCAAAATTCACCTGGAGAGAAGCAGACAAAGATAGAGATTGTCTTAACTAACTTCGGGAAATTATAAGAACTACAAAGCAAATATAATTGGGTAGAGACACACAGACTAATTTGAATAAAGTTTTCTAAATATGAAAACAGTGACCTTCTTAACAAGTGAGGGAAGAAAATAGTCATGGTTATAACATTTCAGGTTGGTTGTCCAGAGAAGGGCTCTCAAAGGCTAAGTTATTTGATCTGATTTTTGGCTAGAAGAGCCAGTCAAAAAAACAAAAACAAAAAGAAAAACAGAAAAAAAAAAGAGTAAAATGCCCTAGAGTGAGAATGAGATTGGTGATTCCAAGGAACAGAAAGGAAGCAAGAAGCCTGAAGCATAATGAAAAGCAAAATAAAGTAAGCCTGGAAATTTGAAGGACTTGGAGGTTGCAATGTGTTCTAAATGCAACAGGCAGCCTTTGGAGGATATCAGACAAGGAAGTGAATTGATCTGATTTGGACTTCCAAACAGCATAGTGTCCCCACTCTGCAAAGTCTAAGGAAGGATCCAAGCAGGGCAGACTCAAGATATATTTTAGAGTAAAAACAAGGAAAGGGATTTAAAAAAGAAAACTGTCATTTTTTTTTTTTCACTTAAACAGCTGAGTAGATGGTAAGTCATAACAGACGGAGATGTTTGGGCAGAATACTATTCCCTTTCTTCTAGGTGTGAAAGGTAGAGACTCACGTAACCAAATTCATCCCTCAGTGGTCCTTGAACACATGAAAAATGGACTTTTATCAGCTTTCCTTATGTTCTAGTGTCCTAATTGAATCAGAATATTCTAGATTGCTGGCATGCTTTTCTACTCCATTTACATCAGTTTCAAACCCTAGTTTAATATCCAGCTCCTCTAAGATTTTGCTGATTAAAACTCTCCTCCTAATGGTAATGCCTTCTTAATATCCATTCTTTCCATTTTTATTGTAAATCTTTTACTCTATTTTATACTTAGCTCTATAGGATTGAGAGCAGATTCTTTGGCCTTCCTCTTTTTCAGCCCCCGCGTGCCTACCTCCCAATGCAACATATTCCCAACAGCCCACCAGGCCCTGTGTTGCCCAAGCCTGAGCTCAGCTCCCTCTCCCCCCACCCATAATTGTTCCAAACAGACGCTCCCTCTCCTTAGCTCCACCTGCCACACAGTCGGGTCAGTCTCTTAAGACCTAGATCAAAGGACCTCTTTCCAAGTACCCACTGTTGACCCCTCCCCATTCAGAATGGGGATGATCCCTCCCTCCCATCCCCTAGGAGGCAGTGGAGTATAATGGCTGACATCTCAGGCTCTGGGGTCAGACTCTCAGTTCACAGGCCCACCCCTGCCTCCTCTAGGCTGCGTGCCCCTGCGTAACTCATTAATATGTATAGTTCTCTGCATATTCATCTGGAAAGTGTATGTGGGGCAAGGGGTGACATAAGAGTACCTGTAACTCAGAGTCATAAGGATTGAGACAACACACCTAAAATATATCATATGGCCCCCCCGATATATGGTAAGGACTCTCTGGTGCTCAATATTTTTATTTTCATTTCAGCATTCTTTGGCTTTCTTGGAAAAATCAGTCTACTGTATATCGTGGTTGCCTTTAACCATCAGATTAAAAGCTCTCAGAGAATATAATGGTGCTTTCTTAATCCTTCTATTTTGTAGATATTTTATGACTATTTATTGATGAATGAAGGTGGAACATAAACAATTTTAAGGATTTTCATTTCTTTCTCCCAAATACATTGATTCTTCTTAAAGCAGAAATGACATCTTTCATCTATTTTAAAATTCCATAACGCTCATTATGCACATATACTGTGTATATGTAGTATACAGTCTATATTTTAAATAATTTTTGAATTTTCTGAATTAGTAAACCTTTGTGTTCAATACAAGTAACACATATATCATGCTAAATTCACCACGAATTTAGAAACAGAAAAACTAGCTCTTCATTTAACCTAAACAGAAGGAATTACAATGGGGCATCATTCCAGCTCACAGAAATCTTCAGGCCTCTGAAGACCCAGTCAGGCAGGAGGTTCTTGTTAGTGACATGTGCTCTCTCATCTACATCAATTAATGTTTATTGGACAAAGCATGGATGCTGTGTGTCTTGTACACATTTTCTAAACGTGAAGACACTATGTCTGCTGTCTTACATGTCAAGAAAGACATCACTCATAGCCATAGTAAATAATAAAAAACACACATATCTCTACAGATTTATGAATAGTATTGTATCTCATCTCACAAGAGAAGAATACCCTTCAGTGAGTAGGTAGATCTTGAAGAGATTTGCAACACGACAGTCTAGTGGAGAAACAGAAGAGTGTGGATTTGAAACCAAAGAGGATCATTGCAGCTTACTTTTTTAAAAAACTAAACGCAGCGTGCTAAAAGTGGGGTAAAAATGATTAAAAGATAAACTTGGAGACTCTACCTCTTTCTTCACAATGATTAAAAGATAAACTTGGAGTCTCTACCTCTTTCTTCACAAAGCATCACTTAATCTGGCAAGGATTTTCCTAAAGTTTCTAGTAAACATAATGTTATTGTACTTTGTCCCTAGATTACCCCATATCCCAATAATTATAGATGTAAATCATACAACCCTACCTGAAGAATGTCATTTGTCGCTAGTGATGAGCTAGTATCCAAGCTCCAGAATAATTATGCCCCAATATAGCCCCACTGTAGTTTTTGTCTGTTCATCTGCTTTCTTCTTTTTGTTCACCCTTCCGTCCTTCATTTCTTCCTTCCTTTCTCTCTTTTTCTCTTCTGAATTTTCCAGCATTTGTAAATAATTTGGTCAACCCTTCCAGCTGACTGTCTGTGTCTTCAGTCACTCATCAGCAGCTATATTCTATTCCACAGATTGAGTTATTTAACTGTGCAAGTTCTTGTCTCCAATACACACTCTTCTCCTCGGTTGAGTTATAACACATACTTTTTTCATCAACCTCTAAAAAAAGTAACAAAGACTCCATTCTTACACACAAACTCAAGAATCCAGGACAATTTCTCATGGAGCATCCATTTAACTCTCGGTATTTCCACGTCACAATCTAACTGCCTATGGCACATCCTGAATTCTGATTTTTAAAAAATAAATAAATAAATAAAAACTTATCCAGTTCTATCAGTATAATTCCTGTCTCTTGATGTCTGGTTGACAAACTACCTGAAACACACTCCACACTGAAACAAGTGGGTAAGAAAAACACCGAGATACTAATGTCTGCTCTGTTTCTTAGTTTCTACATACTGCTTTATACCTTCAGTGTCTCACCTCTAGTACAGCTTCCATGGATTACACATCCCCATTAAATAAAATGTTGGCCTATGTCTTTCCGCCTCATGCACTATTTCTCTGTCTAGCTACCAGTAGTTATTTTTCCATTATTGTTCAAGTTAACTACATGACAAAACCATAATCTCAAATACATAAGTATTCAGCTTTATCTGAGAGCAAAGAACCTCTCCTAAGTTTGCCTCCCATATTTAGTCCTCAAAATAGTTGTGAGAAAATATCCACTCTTACCCCTCCTATTTCGTTGTTTTTTTTAATCTCCCTCCTCAATAAAACAACATATATTAAAAATTAAAGACATTTATTTTAATTCATCAAAATTGCTCTTTGACACTGCATGTGTTTGCCTTTTGTCAACTGAAAAACTGGAACATGGAGAGCAATGAGCAAAAGAGATTTCTAGAAGGAAAGACATTATCTGACATAGAAATATTGTAATAATAGAGCTCTTTCCCCACCTGCTTCAAAACTAACTCAGAATTTAGAAATTGAAGTACAATTACTTTAAATGGAAATTTAAATAGAAAGTAAAAATCATCGACTCTATTTCTAAGTGGTAAGTTCCCACAAAGGTGAATTTTGTCCATTTTATTTACTGCTGAATCCCCATGCCTAGGACAGTGCCTGCCACATAACAGAGGTTACTTCAATAAATAAATGTTAAATAAGTGAGCTTCTTTCCCAGAAAAATGTTGAAACTTGTTTACTAGCTGTCAAAAGTAGGTTCCTTCATGCATAAAATAGCATCAACTGTGTAATTTGCCCCCACTTCCTCCTTTTGCAGAAAGCCAACAAAAGAACTGTAACTTTTTACCTAAGGATCAAAGGTGTCAACCTATTGGCTCACACTACTTTAAAGTCTTGGATAACAGTCTTTGGTTATTTTTAGATAATTTCTTTTGTTTCAAGCTTGAAAAGAAGTATTAACAAAGATCAAAAAATAAATCACTGATTCAGAGCAGGAAAATGCATATTAAGAAGTTCAAAATACAGTATGTAGAGGCTGTGAGCTAACCTTCCCAGAATACAAGTCAGATCTAGCTTTAGATACTAAAGTACTATATCGGTCCCACTTGGGACCCATCAAGATAAAAGGAATGAAGAGAGCTTAGAGAGTTGAAAGTCTGAAAAGGAAAGAGAAAAATAATTTAGAAATTATAGAGTGACCCAGGTATTCTCAATACCTAAACCCATAAAGCTAAGAGGTAGAAAGACACAACCAAATTGTAATAACAGATAACTCTAGACTGTGAAATTTTGGGTGAGTATATTCTCACCCATAATTTCCGAACATCCTACAGTAAGTATGTAGAACTAGTGCCGTCAGAAATAATAATAATAATAATACATATACTTTTAAAAGCAAGGGGAAAAAGCCAAGGGTAAAAATCATGTGATAGAGGAAGAAAACTTACAGAATTATGATTATACGGGCAAAGAAGAGAACATATATTGGTGACTCAACAGTCTTCAATGTTAAAACAACCATTAAACTGAATCTATTGCAAAACACATAGGATGGGCTTATTTCTTACTAAAATAATAATTATACACACATGTGTGTGCATAAAACTACACATACAACATACAGAAATGCACACATACATACTTACAGGGAGTGAGGTTCCTGGAGAAACGGTGAAGGCACACAAACCGTGTGAAAAAGAAAAAAGCTCCTATAATTAGGACACCATTTAAGCCAGCAACTCTCATATACCGATGAGATGTGAAGATGGGAGAACAGGAACAGAGGAAAACGAGTGCGCCTTCCCAAGCGGACACAGAGGAACGTCAGGACAAGCAGACCGGTTTCAAATTAATGTTGAAATACAATGCCTCTTGTATCACAATCAAGGTATACCCATGGAAGTGTCCAACGTGTGAATGTACACTCTGGAGTAGGAAACTGCTTGAGAATCGCTAACCTACCATCTTCCAGGCCGAGGATTCCAGAATAGCCCAAGACAATATGGGATTAAGCAGTTTCTCTCCTACGGAGATCAGAAATGAAAGGTCTTGTCAAAAAGAAAGAAAGGACTCCAAATTAAGCTCTTTTTGCCCCGCAAAGCTCTAGAAGCACTCCTCCTATCTCCGTATCTTGGTCCAAAATTATCCGGAAGAATACAAACCCTAACCTAGCGTGACCTCCTTGACCCATCCTGAAGCTGAGGAGTTGTATTATTCTTAACAAAACTGCTATTTGTATCCAGTTTCTCCCTTTCCAGTTGCCACAGGAATAGTAAATAAGAAATCAACATTATCCACATAATAAAAGGTAGCCTCTCTCAAGGATCATAATTGCAACGTTAAGACATTTATCAAGAAAACATGTGTTTACTCAGACATTGCCCTACCAGCAGAAATATCAGGATGTGAGCTGGTGCCATGGTTAATTGGGGAGATACTTGGAGGACAGATGGGATTTCCCTGGCTCTTGAAATCACATTGTATAGGTAGTTGTCTCCCTTTGACCTCAGGACAATTGACCACATATGTCTAGGATTAG
Organism: Ailurus styani; assembly: GCA_002007465.1. Classification (NCBI taxonomy): domain Eukaryota; kingdom Metazoa; phylum Chordata; class Mammalia; order Carnivora; family Ailuridae; genus Ailurus; species Ailurus styani. The sequence continues at coordinate 3,284,568 of LNAC01000068.1, forward strand.
AGTGTTTCAGGTCAATTCAAACTCTCACACTGGATCTGGACCAAGCAGATAGAAACCACAACCAAATCTAAACCTTTCCTTTAGGACGGGAACTCTTTCTAAGCTCTTCAATTTCCTCCGGCAGTGCTACAGCTGAAAACACAGCCAAAGAGTGTTTAGCAACAAATCCAACTGGCTTCATTCTTCATAGAGGAATCGTGAGGACTTACCCCAGCGCCTACTATGTGTCGGTGACTACACTGAACACTTCACACCCTCTATTTCTTTGGGGTCCTTTGGGAGGCTGTTCGGTCCCAACTACCCTCTCTAAAGTTCAATTTAGGGAAATTCAAAATTCCTGGGAAGTCCCCCCCCAGCCGTAGCCAGAGAGGGATATCTAGAGTAAGTCCAGGAGTAACCTAGCCCCAGTCACATTAAGACGGATGAAGGCTACATAGTACAATTGGATAAGGAAGACGGGAAAATTGTCTTATTATGGAAGGCCTGGCACCGCGACTTCACATCAGAGCAAATTCTGATGGAGTTCCAAACCTGAATCATTCTCTTCAGGGTTATTGACTCATCCTACTTGGCTCTCATACAGATCGCTCACTCGTACTCTCCCTCTACCCTCTGCCCTCCTGAGACAGAATGGGTGCACGGAATTGGTAAGAGGTGACAGATAAAGGGCAGCGTCACCCTGCTTGTCCCAAGGTGTTAGCCCTAAGGCCGAACTGCTACTCTCACTTCTACCCACAACCCTTTTGTTTTCTGATATGTGCTGAACCTTGACCAGAAACCTTTGCCCACTCCCATGCCCTTCTCTCCAGCTGTCTTCCTCTTCCTACCCCATCCCCTCTACCTGCACGTGCACTCATCCCTGTTGCTTCAAAGGACATCAAGTACTCAACAGAGAGAAAAGGCAGCCTTCAGACCTCACTGGAGTCATGGAGTCAGAAGCTGACCTGGCTTGGGGGCAGTTTCAACTTACTGGTTTTGCAGCACTACTCAATACCACACAGAGATCAGTTTCAAGTAATTTTTCTTTAAATGACGGTTGGACGGCCCAAGTTTAGGGCAGGCACTGAAACTAGCCAGAATTTCCTTCTGCCTCTCTTCTCTGAATGCAACTGGCAATAGATGTCTAAAGTAACTCTTGCTGGTGATGTCTCTTTGTTTTCCACATCTTGGGAACCTGCAACAACTCGGCTAAACATCAAACAATGCAGAACTGTTTTGGTGGTAGCAGCAACGTGCCCTTCGGGTGCAGGGCCACACAGGTGCGGAGAGGCCCCTCTTTAAACGCCAGCATTACCTCCCAGATGTGTCCTTCTTACTATCTAACACTCCGTGACTCCAGGAAGCAGTCCCTCCACCCGTCTAGGTTGGAGGCTCTCCACTCTGCGCCCCTTCTGGTCTATACTAAAGACATGTGAAAGGAAAAACCTCAAAGGTGGGGAGTTACAAGTTTATGTGCAGCAACGAGGCAGCCATATCCTTCTGCTTTCCCCTGAAAAATCAAGCATCACCTTATCGTTTCCTCACCAAGATTAACTCCTGCTTCCTGAAGAGTATTTCTGAGGTAGAAAGCAGAGGTGGTGAAAAAAGGGGGAGCTGAAAAGTCCAATCTGTCAAGCTCCATTTTAGAAGAAAGGAAAACTGAAAAGTGAACGTATTTAACACGAGCCATTTCCTGCACTCCGGAGGGAAGAAAGCGCGCTAGTAACTGTGTACAGGAGGAGATCCGCACTGTGTTATCTCTGACCTGCAGCTTAGCCCCAGTGTCTCAGCTGCCAAAAAGCTCCCATTCAACGTTGTGCTGAGTTCATCAATGCTCCACGTGTCAGGATCCTAACAGGAAAAAGCAGGACAGACAGTCTCTCCATTCAACCGCCTGGGGACCCCATGACAACTAAAATCCCCTCGCAGACCATCCATATCAACCTTCGGCAGGTCAGAGCACGCAACCCCTTCAGAACCACAGACTCAGGCCCACACCCTTTCCCCTTGTCAACATTGTCACTTTAAACAGAACATCGAGCCTTATCACGAAACCTGAAGTAAGTATGACAATTAAGATGGATTGCAAAGCCTGCTTGTGCTTCACAATTAACAATCACTTGGCAGCGGGTTCCACGCAACTGTTGGGGGGTATGGCAAGAACTTTATCCCTGCTTAGTGTTGCATTAGCATATTTAGTAGGCTGCAAGACATAATTCCTAAGATAGGAACATATTTTTGTCTTTTTTAAAAATCTGCAATTAACCTATAATATGTAGAAACTCTGCATCAGGCAATCAACGTGCAAACACCAAGATGGAGCTGGGGAGAAGGAGGGCAAGGGAAGGAAATGGGCCCCCAGTGCGGATACCAACACGGACTGGTGGTTGCTTCCGGTGTCACAGGCTGACTGGAAAACTGTGGCTCCTTCCCACCGCTGGCAAAATTAGGGGGAGCTGGTACTGCCCCAGTGCTGCTAGCATCAGGTGATGGCTCTGTAAAAGCAGAGCTACATGCTTTAATCCCACATGAGAAAGAGAGAAAGAAAAAAAAAAACAGACCCTGAGATGACCCTAGTGGTTCCGTAGCAAGCTATGCATTTTTCAGAAAAAGCACCTCTTGATTCTCAGTCTCTGAGTAATAAACAGGGCTGATAAAAATCACAAAGACACTTTACTCCACAAATGTAAGGCCTCTTCATCAAACTTGCCATTATTTTCCCCTTACTTGCTGGCCCATCTGCCACGCTGATGAAAAGGATCGGTGAACACCCAAACTGGACCAGTTACCAAAAACACAACCGGAGCAACCGCCCCAAACTTCTCCAGCGTGCTTATTATGTATGTTCAGCCCTCAAGTCCAAGCAGGCCCTGGATGGGGGCTGGGGAGGGAAAGAAACAGAGCCAGATCTTTCTGATAGCCAGGACTTTGTCTTTCTTGACATCTGGGCTGCAAGAAGGCAGGATATCCTGCCAAATATATTACAGCTGCGAGACCCACCTTGTGATTTAAGACACTGCAGAAGCTGAGGAGCGCAGACATAGGTGTGTTTTCGGAGAAAGAAACCTCACCCTTTACCTCTTCTTCAAGAGAAAACACACACACTCACGCACACACACACGCAAGCACACGACATGCACGCACGCCACCAGTTTAGGTGAGCAGCTCTCCAGTTGCATAAAAGAAAGCATACGAAAGTAACAAATGCAATTTAGCACACAAAGTCTTTCTTTACAAAACCAGGAGAGTAGCAGATTAAAGCACCTGGCAATCTTGGCAGACCAAAAGAAAATCTAAGCTGTGACAAAACAAAACAGGTGTACAGGTATAAAACTCTTGCTTTCCAGTAATGCCCCTCTCTTCACTGGAATGCTTTGACAGGTGCAGAAGTTCAAGTTACAGTGGGGAAATGGCAAATAAATACACAGCGTTAGCGTCTGACGTGCTTGCTGAGCACTGGGGATGTTAATAACTGGCAAGGTACACTAATCTCTGATTGCAACATTTGGTTTACCTTAATCTGGAGGGACAGCTGTATTAAAGAGGGAATTATACTAATCAGTTCAAGGCCCTTGCATATAAAACTTCCCATTAGGCTTAAAGTACACCAGCTTATGCTCATTCTCTAGGAGCCTTACATCTGGTTCTGAATAAGGCTGCCTCTCATTTGCAAGGTACAAACTGAAAACAAGGGGGAGGGGGGCTGACAGTTGCTGGAGGATGGGTGATAGAAGAGTAAGCTACTAATTCTTTGAAATTTTTAACAGCACAAAACTAGCTTCTAGGCATCTTAATACTAAAAGAAAAAAAAAAAACATGTGTTATCAACCCTAGGCCATTTTTTCCTGTTACCGGAGGTGACCAACATAAAATAAAATTGATGATGTCAGTCAAAAACAGCTAAGCACAAAGCTTGGCTTTGTTATCTTAAGTCAGAAGGTATGATAGGCCATGCCATATGGCTCTAATCCGCCTCTATCTCCCATCACCTAACAGGAAACCTTCATGTAGCATGACCTTATTTGGCTGGTTCCAGGTTAGGGCTCCCCAAAGGGGATTTTTCTGTTTCTGCTATATCCAAAGGTTTATGTTGATTTTTTTCTGAGCCCTGCAAACTATAAATCCGACTGATTACTTTGCACTCTTTTGCTTGACTGAGCCTTTACAATCAGACATCCCCGTTAACAATAAGCTCCTAATGAATCAAACATCTATGGCATTAGTTTCACCTAGCTGCCTCTTTCCCATGCACTGTGCTGCTTTGTCAGACCTGGTTTGATGAGAAAAGCTAGTGACACTTGCTGCACCTATTGATAAACAATTCAGTAATGAGGGGCATAACAAAAATTACCTAAAACAACCTGATTAAAAATGACAGGCAAGGCTTACTCTATTGCTCTATAGCGAAGGTAACTCCAGCTCTGCATGGGGAAAATAATGAGGTAAAAGAAAATTTCCTTTTCTTCCAAGGACTTCACTTCTGAATGTGTGTTTATGGAGAGATTAAATTTTTCCAGTGATGTTTGAAATTATTTCAGGTTATGTGATTATCAATAACGGTAGGGACTCAGAGAATTCAGGATGCTCTCCTTTCAACTTTCGGAGATGAACTCCCTGCTTTTCCTGCTTTCAGAATAACCAAACTAACTTTCTTTCTTCAGTATGAGTTTAGTCATTGAGAAACTCAACAGCATGATGCTAATAATTAGGGAAGCGTAGTGTGGGCACAAAAAGAGAAATCCTAAGATGAAAAAAAAAAGTTTTGGAACAAAGTAGAAGAAACTGCATGGATGAAATCCTCCCCCTAAAAGGAATAATTTCACCTTACTACGGACATTGAAGCTCCTTTTATTGGGGTCACCCGGCAGACCTTTGCAACTTCGAAACAAGCTTATACCCAGAGGAGGCCAGGCTCTTGTGAAAGCTTGATTCAAAGACAGAAATGTGTGGGTTTTGCAATTGTGTGGCAGCATGTTGGGAGGGTTTCCACCAGTGCACAGATGCACTTGAAAATCAAATATGGACATGGGGAATGTTTTTTGGAGATGGAAAATGAGTGCTGATGACATGTTTATACTTCGCAGATGGATCCAGTACAGAACCATTTTTTGTAAAGACACAATATCCACCATTTGCTGAAAAAAAAAAATTTTTTTTGAGCAGCTACAAAATGGTGGCACCAAAAGTGAATATTCCCATCATCCATGCCCCACCTGTTCCTCGGTCTTACAACTGTCTTCCATCCTGACTGTAATCAATGACTGTTGTAGTCCTATTTTCTTTTCAAATGTTATCCAAAAGAATATGAAAAAAGAAACACAATACACAAAGGCATTTGGAAGAACAAAATGATTTGAAATTAATTTGCTGCATATGAAAAATTGGAAAATGACAAATGCTATTAAGTAACAAATGCTGAACTGAATCCTAAAAACTGCATTTTTAATTGGCATATTTTCTCCTTAAATTTGATATCAAATCAATTTTTGAATGTTTTCTATCTAGAGTCTAGAGTGGCTCCTTTATTCCTTCTTTTGGCCCCACTGTCGGTTCCTTAGGCATTTGAATCTCTGGAAATTACAAATGCTGAGCATGGTATTAATACTATTTGTTGCCTTATTACTGATACATTAGAATGATGAGTAGTTCCTGATATAAATAGCAATTATAATAACATGGAAAGGCACAATACGTATAGGACATGGGCTTATAAGAAGATAATCTAAAACATTAAAGTGCTAGAAAACATTATTAATAACATGGTAAACTCTGCTCAATAGACAATATCAGAATACTAAATCTTAACTTATTGACACCATCAGTAATATTAAACTTGACATTCCAGGTATGAAATATTGACAAAAGTGACCACCTCAAAGATACAGTGACTATAAAACAACAAAGAACCTACGAGTCTGAAATATAAAAGTTAATTGTTCAATAATTTAAAATAACAAATTCTGAACACATTTTCAGACCTGATGAATGACTATGTTTTTCAAGTATTTCAAATAACACATGACATTAAAATTCATTTTTTTCTGAGTTTTGGTCAAATCAACTTTTCCTTATGTTTTACCTTTCTTGCCATCTGTATTCAGAACCTACTGAATTCCACAGCTAACCTTGAGTCAATCATATTTTTATTCTAAATATTAGTCTGAGGTTAAGAATTAGAAATGGAATATGAATCACAGCAAATTGTCACACCACCTAAGACTAGATAGCAAAATCTTGAGAATATACATAAATTGACATGTTCTTTCAACCCTGTAGTTTCTGGCCGTGTTCCAAACATAAATCTGCAGACCTATATCCTGTGATTCTACACCTTGTTATCATCCTGAAACTAACAAAACCCTGTGTACCCTTCTCTAAATGAAGCAAGTATTCATTTTTATTGCCGGATTTTTCACATATGTGAAGAAAGCCAAAACATTTATAAATCCTTGTTTTTTCTATCCCTCAAAAAAACACAAGTTTAGTCATAAGCTTAAGGTACTCTTAGAGTTCCATAGAAAATGTTAGTACTCGGCCTAAATTAAACTTATCAAACTTTGAAACAGTCAAGAAAAATGAAAATATATCCTTCGAATTACAGTATTTATGGTGTCACGATATTCTTAATAATCATTCAACAAACACATAGGACATAGAACTGGGAAAAAAAGAGATCACTTGTTTCTATTTATTTAAAATATTAGGGAAAGGAGATCTGAGAGGTAATAGAACTACGCAACTTCACTTAACTAGATTGCTGGGAAATCATATTTCCTGAGGTCTGCTTTATTCTACCAGACCATTCTGTTTGCAAATCTTGTAGTATTTAGTGATAGGGGACTAATGTTATTGATCACCTATTCTCTAAGTATTATATTATCATACTATATAATAACACAGAGTTCAGAGAATATCACACTTAGAGAATCATTGTATAATGATATAAAAATTAATAAACTAGATTCTGCCAGTTCCTAAATTGTTCCCTAGATATAAAGTCAACACCTCTTTAATCTAACTAAGCTATTAGTCACTAAGTTAATTATGTGATAATATAATCAGGCCCCTGGTGACAAACGAAAGTTATGTAAGGATGTTGTTAACAAAAGAATAGCTTAAATATAGGGACCCTGGATGTTGATCTGGCCTTGAGACCCAAGATCCAGGGAGAAAACACTCACCTTTTAATCCTAACCATTTGCATATCATTCATTTAAGGAAGAACTAGAGAGCTTTCCTACATCAAAGTCAACACTGACTTGCAAGGTAGTCAAAAGGTCAGAGCTTTTTACAGCTTGAAGTTCACTACAGTCCACTATTCTCTTCTTGGCATCTTCTAAATAGAAAGAACAGCCAATATTCTCAAGTAAAGCCTTCCTTACTTAACAAAGTTGAAGCAATTTTTCTGAGTCCTAAGTTTAAGGTGAGAAAGCATGGCAATCCCACAAGCTAATTAGGCTACTTCCCAAAATGCTCATTGGTATTGGCATAGTAGCTGGTGGATCTCCACGGCTCGTCACTTCTATCTGTAACTTCTGGTGGTGGTCCCAACTCTGCCAACAATTTTAGGTAATAGATGTGTAAGAAGAAAATATGTTTCTTTTTGCTGTGAAAGGGTATGGGTTCATCAGACATTTAAACTCCAAGGATCAAAAAGTTCTGAATCAAATAATGCTTGGCATAAGTACAGAGAAGGGAAAGCTTCCCTCAGTAAAATTCACAAATGCCTGCCCAATGATGATACTGAATAGTTCTTAGTTCACATATACAGATATTTATCTAACACCTTTAAGTTGGTTGGGTGTTATTAACCATTACACTTTAAATATACAGATACTGAATATCAGATGTGGCTTTAGGCATTTTGAGAAAAGTTGCCCTGGACTTTCCTAAATTTGGTCTAAGTAATATTCTGGATGGAGTACGTTCTCACTGTGAGCATTACTTACATAAAGGTGTATATGGGTCTAATTTTTCTACCCAGGCCAATTGTATAATTTACGTTTATTCACATATTAGCTGTACTGATTCATATACCCTAATCTTTTTTTTTAAAGATTTTATCTACTTATTTGAGAGAGAGAGAGAGCACACAAACAGGGAGGGGCCGGAGGGAGAGGAAGAAACAAACTCCCCACTGAGCAGGAAGCCCAACACGGGGCTTGATCCCAGGACCCTGGGATCATGACCTGAGCTTCAGGCAGGCAATTAACTGACTGAGCCACCCAGGCACCCCTCATATATCCTAATCTTAATCAACATTTAGACATAGTAATTGGTATACAACTAAACATATTATTTTCTGCTTACATTTTGAATAATCCACTATAATTCACCCAATTAAAATAACTTAACCCATAGGCAAGGAGAAGTTTGGTTCTGCTGTACAAAAAACTTAAAAAGTATCCTTTGGGGTCGCCTGGATGGCTCAGTCAGTAGAACATGCAACTCTTGATCTTGGAGTCATGAGTTCAATCCCCCACCTTGGGCCTAGGGCTTACTTAAAATAAATTATATATATATATTATATATATATAATACATATATTCATTTGAGTAGAATTTTAGACATTTGTACACATGTTGAGGTTCCTTTAGTTTCTATGGCATCTGTCTGAAAGTATTCCCACCCCACATGTTGAATGGCAGAGCACTAGACTTCTCTTTTATAGTCTGCAATCCAATAGACAAAACCTACTTTTGCTTGTTAGATAGCTTCCATTAGTAACCATGGAAAGATCGAGTATTTCTGATGTTATTTCTCATTGGTATAGTTAATGCTGCCAGTGATGATGGCCCTGCGATGGTGGTAATTTCCACTTTCACTCTTGAGGGCCTACCAGTTACTATGGTTGCCACAAGAAACTAACAGTAATCAACAAGCACAAACAGAAATCGCATACGAACATCCCTTTCATTGGTCTAAGCTAACAACCTCATAAAGTTTTTAGAAACTATCATACAGTTGGATTCCTAACTGCATGACAATTTGAAGAGAATTTGAAATTCTACCAATAAAAAGTGAGGAAGATTTGCATGGGTAAACCACTACCTCTACATCAAGGAATACAATAGGATAAAGATGATAGGTTAATAGAACTGATCCCAAAGTGTAGTCAGTTTGTAGGAAGGTCAAAATTCTAATATTTATGAATTATGATAACTTTGAGAAGATTGGGAGAGTCAGACAGAGGAAATCTGCCAGGGAACCATTCCCCCCAACCTAAGTTGTAAAGAAGGGCTACTAACTCCTTCATCCTTATTCTAAGTGGAGAACAGTCATGGCTGTTCTGAGTAGCCTCTCCCTGCCTCCACAAACGCACGTGTTTACCCTATTTGACCCTTGCACTCTAGCATGGCCACGCCTCTCTAATCATGTGCCTATTGTAACATCAGATGAAATCTTTCCACTTCTCTTTGCCTCTAGTAGATTTAAATTAACTGAAGTCACCATATTTCATTGAGAACCATTGTTATTACATTGTTGTAGACACTGTCTTAAATTATATGACACTGTTAAAATTTTAACCTTTTTCAAGTAAAATATCTTAAAAGATGCTAAAGTCAATTGTTTAGTAAAGCAGATCACTAAAAATTTGAACTTATTGAAGTCAATTTAAATTATATTCCACAATACTCCAATTAATTCATTCAGTGTATATTTATCAAGTCGTACCGTAAGACACCATGAGCCAGAACAGACATAGATTCATAGAGCTCGGGCGCCTGGGTGGCTCAGTGGGTTAAAGCCTCTGCTTTCGGCTCAGGTCATGATCTCAGGGTCCTGGGATCGAGGCCCGTATCAGGCTCTCTGCTCAGCAGGGAGCCTGCTTCCTCCTCTCTCTCTGTCTGCCTCTCTGCCTACTTGTGATCTGATCTCTCTCTCTGTGTCAAATAAATAAATAAAATCTTTAAAAAAAAAAAAGATTCATAGAGCTCCAGGTCTCTAATAAAACCAAATTTTTTTCAACCATAAGTTGATACAGAAAGCATTTTTGTTTTTTGGGTTTTTGTGTATGAAAATTTATTACTACTGTATTTCATGAACAAAACTTACGATCTTGAGGGGCAACTGGGTGGCTTCCAACTCTTGATTTTAGCTCAGGTCATGATCTCAGGGTTATGGGTTCGAGCCCCATGTCAGGCTCCCCACTCAGTGTAGAGTATACTTGTCCTTTTCCCCACCCCCAACCTTTCTCTCTCTCAAATAAATAAATAAAGTCTTTTTTTAAAAATTAAAAATAAAAAAAAAAAACCTATGATCTTGGTCTTTCCTTCTTGCCTTCATATAAAGCCAAAAGAGAGAGAGATTGATTACTTAAACAAGCATAAAGCAGACTGCAGGAATGTCACCAACAGCACGACCTTTGTGACCAAATCTAGTAACCAGAACTTTCCTATTTTTTCTCCAGTCTAAATGTGTAGCCCAAGGTGGGGTTCGATCTCATGACCCTGAGATCATGACCTGAGCCAAAAACAAGAGTCAGAGGCTTAACTAACTGTGCTACCCAGGTGCTCCAAAAGCAAGAGCTTTAAAAAAAAAAAAAAATTTTGCCTTTTTTGATATAAACCAATTCTTGGCTCTACTCCCTACCCAATCATTTCTTCAGCTGCTCATACTAGTATTTGACAAAGAAATTTTAATTTCTAAGAGCTTTCTTTATATGGTTCTATAGAATAGTAGTTTAAAAATGGGCTTTGGAGTCAGGTAGGTCAGAAGTCAATGCTTATCCTACCACTCACTAGCTTCATGGTCTTGAAAGAAATCCTTAATCTTTCTGAACTTCAGTTTCTTCCTCTGTGGAATAGAAATACTGATTCTTTCTTGGTGATACGCTAGGACTAAACAGAACATTATTCATGTATCCCTCGGCATACATCCTCACATGGAGTGTGTGTCCACATAAAAAGTAGCTTTCATCATAATGGAGCTTAGGTGAAGGGAACGTGTTTGATGTGCTCTTTAAGCAATATGACTCAGTTTTAATAGTAGGTACAGTGGCAGAACATTCTTTCTCTGACAATAAGAAAAGTAAACTTTGGTGGAACCAAAGGAAGCAAAGCATCTAGACCCAGAGCAAGGAGAGGGCCATGGTGCTGGGAAGAAGATAGCATCAGGGGTGTCTTAGTTGGGGTTGCCCTAAAACAGAGCCTGAGATGAGGAATTGGATGCATGTTGGTTATCCCTAGAAATAGGTTGAAGAAAATGTACAGAATGAAGTAGGCTTGGTAGAAAATCCAAATAATCTACATAAGATCCCTGCATAAGATATGTACCTACATAAGCATGCTGAGTGCTTCTCAGAACTACCTGTCTAAAAGGTAGATGGTTGAAATGTTTGTCCACAAGCTCCTGTCTCCCATCGGTTGAGGGCTGCCCTTGACTATCTCCCACATTTCCATGCCAACCTTGAGGAAGCATTGAGCAGGCTTCTCCAGTTCTGGAAAAGGCTCTGAGACAGAAATTAGGAAGACTCAAACCATGTTCTGGAGGACGGGGCTTGTGAAGAACCAGCCCTGAAGCTACTGCTAAAATTGGAAGGGGGCCTAGAAGATGAGAAACTGGACTCTAAACTTTTCTGCACAAATAGTCTTTCTGACAGACCATGAAAAGCACCAAGACAGGAAATAATTGTTACAGACTGAATGTTTGTGTTCCCCCGCCAAATTCATATGTTGAAACCCTAACGTTTAATGTGCTGGTATTAGGAGGTGGGGCCTTTGGGAGATGACGGTTAGGTCATGAGGGTAGAGTGCTCCCAAACAGGATTAGTGCCCTTGCCAGGGATTGAAGAGATCAGAGTTCCCTACTCTCCACCATATGAGGACACAAGAAGATGGCCATTTGCAAGAAGAGGGCTCTCACTATACCCTGGCCTTGTCAGGACTCTGATCTCAGACGTCTAGCTTCCAGAACTGTGAAAAATAAATTTCTGTTGTTTATCTACACAGTCTATGATACTTGTGATAGCAGCTCAAACTGACTACTGAGAGTCTTGAATGCTAGTTTCATCAGATATAAGGTTTTCTCTAAGTTCTAGCTTAGCTTCTTTCATAGCAACTAGATTATGGTGAACAAAGTTCAATGCAATAAAATAAAAGGGTAAGGACACAGAATCTTTTCTTTCCCAGAAGCTCCTACTGGGATCTGAATTGCCGGTGTTTCCAACTTGGTTACCAATGTAGTATAATACTGTCATAAAAGAAAGATGTACCTTCACAAAGATAATATATAATCACTGCATCATTCTGTTCTCTATCCCCATAACCAGGAAACACTCCAGTCAGAGCCTGATCAATGTGGGTAAGCCAGACTCCTCTGCCACCTCGTCTGAAGTCTCCATTATATCAGTCAGGCAGAAATTACTATATACTTGAAATGACGAGTCACAGCTTGTGCAGGGAACATGATGGGGGAAATTAAACTCAACGTTAATGAGTTAAAAAGCCTTTTGGTTTCTATTTGAAGGGGGCAAGCTCGTTGGCCTATCTAATCTGACAGTGAAAGGTAAGATGATTTATAAGTGACAATTTATAATTTATAAATAATTAGATTGTCCATTCAAAGTGTGGTTGCAATTTCTATCCAATCAGAGTGCCACCTAGGGTTCCCTGATAAAATGTGAACATTGCATGGGACATACTTATATGAACAAATATTCACTATTGATCAGAAATTCAAATTTAACTAGGAATTCTTTATTTTTATTTGCTATATCTGGCAACCTTATTGCCACCTCCAAGCACATACAAAGAAAGGGCTACTCATAAAACAAGACTGCAAATGTTCTGGAATGTTGTGCTAAAGGTTCTTGGAGTTTTCAGTAGCAGCAACATTTCAGTAAACTGACATGTGAATTAACTTTAACAATTTACATATTGTTTTCTTGGGCACATTTCTAAAAACTTTTCAAAGCGTTTCAATAATTTATTTTGTCACAACATGGCAATTTGTACAGTGAAAAAACACCATGATAGTAATAGGAAAACTCTTTTCGAATAATTCCAAATGAGCCTTCAAAAGACTGCCACTTACTTGGTAAGAGTCAAATGTGTACTTTAAGATGTTTTCATAGGATTCACCTAAATATTCTTTCATAAATAAAATCTAAATCTACTTCTAAGTCCCAGAGCAGTTCTGCAGAATTCTTTGATGAAGAGAAACAACCCAAAACCACATGCAGAGTCACTTCATTTTAGTTGCAAGATTCTTGTTCCAGCTCACCTTCCAAAACAATTTCAGTCAAGTAGAAATGTTCTGACAATCCCTGCTCTTAGAATGGCAAATAATCCCTGCCTTTTCATTCATTCGCTCATTACCTCTCTAAAAAGAGAATGTGCAGTTACCAGAATTTTATACAATTAGTGCTCCAAGAGTGTTTTAAATGCAAACCTATAAGAGGAAAGTAAAAACAAATCAAAGTTAATTGTGACTGGCTGGAACAAAATGCTTAAATCGATACAAGGATGGCTCATCTGCTCATCATTTACCCATTACCTGGGAGACGAACACCTCCTGCTGTGCCTGATTTTTGATACAGATTTACCATTGCCTGCATTCTGCAGACACACGCTAAGGAAGCCCAGACCTTCTCTGATTCCCTGTCTCATTATCCTCTTAGCACTTACTAACCTAGTCATCCTTATTTTTTTCCCCTGGCTTCTGTGTTCTTCTTTGCAAGAAGGGCATGCACACAAGGAAAACCAGAGTTAAAAAACTTTATAAAGAAGTTCAGGGCCTTCCCGTAAAGCAGTCAGAGGAGGCGTCAGTATCTGTGAATTACCGACATCTCTCAACCAGCTCCCCATTGACTATTGTGATTTTCAGAAACCTCCACAAGTAGATGCAAGTCCTTTCATGAGGCATCCCTTGAAAAAAAAAATTTGTTGTTTTTAAGGTATTAGATGTAAATGAAGAGAAATAAAGCCCTCTCACCTGGAAGTGTGAGTGTCTTTAATGGAAGGCTGGCCTGAAAACCCAACGCTCAGTATCCAGGTGTAGGACACAAGGAATAGCAAGCAATGTGCAGTTAGAAAATCTGGCTTTTGAACGTCATGCAAACTCTTAGCTCTCATCAGTAAAGCTGGTGTTGTAGGACAAAGACATTTCTGACCTACTGCCTTTCTGCAAATGCCTGTCACCATAGCCAAATATCCAAAAAAGGGAATATAAAATGTATCGGCCATTGAAAGTTAACATGTACCCCTGAATTAGATACAAACACCAAATTTGAGTACCTCTGGACAGTATGCTTGTGTTGATACACTGACTTCTTTTTTAGGTGATTTTCCATATGAAACCTTGCAACTACATGTTAATAATAATAACAATAATTATTATTATTACTATTAATGATTTCCAGGGAGGGGGGAAGACTCAAAAATTCTTGAAATAACTAATTTTTCTTATTCTGTTGACAAATAGATGATGTGTGACTGCTATCACCATATATTTACTGGCAATCATCCTCTTTTCTCTTTCTAGCTATTTTTTTTTTACTTCTATATATGGATACCTAACAGAAAAGTATACAGATGACCACATAGGAATAGCAAATCATGACTGAAAGTGCATTATATTTTTAGCCAAGTGCACCCAAATAGGTTAAATATGTGAAGTTTAGAAATACTTTAAAATCAGAGTATAAATAAAAATGGGGAAACCTGGGAGCTGATAGGGGAGGGGGGAAAATAGAACGTAAAGGATTGACTGGTGGAAAATCGTGATGCCATGCAAAGGACCAGAGTAAGATACAACTGATAGCCAGCTTCAGCCTTTGAATTCACTGTTGGCCTCTGTTCCACCTACCACTTCCTCAATGCATCCTTTATATTATTTCTCTTAGGAAAGGACATTCATGACCAATATCAATGCTGTAATGATAGTAAGTATCGGATTTAAGACACGTTTTTTAAAAACACCTTTAACCAACATTTTAAAAGCCAGCAAGGGTGGGGGCCGGGGGCTTGTTACCTAGCTCAAGGTTTTATTTAGTGATGGTTCCACTTTTTCACTCACTGCCTGCAAATCAGCATTTTTAGTGGACAAAGGGCTCAGCAGCGGCCTTATGATTGCTTCTTTTCAAATGGTAATGGCTATCCTAACTCCTCTGCCAGGTTTTTCTTACCAGAGCACAAATTGCAGTTTACAAGGCTCTGAGGGGGAAAAAAAAAATCTTAGCTGAATATCTTTTTTTTTTTATTCGACAAACTGACATGTAAATTACCCTTTAAGTGCTCCACTCTAGGGCTCTGATCATCTCCTAATTGTCACAGTCAATTGTAGCCAACAGTCTCTTCAATCCCAAGCGCTTTGACAACAAGCACAAGGATCAAAGCAGAATCAGCTCCCTTCAATATCCTTCTGTTTAGGAGGCTACAAAATGCCTGAAAAAGAAAGGTGTAAGGGCATTGCTGTAGAGGAAACTGAGAGTAGCAAGTATTACAATAGTCATTTTCTCCATCTCTAAAATTATGCTGTATAAGCTGCCCTGATCTTTAATCACATGTGCAGAACAAATACATAAACCTCCCGGGCAATTAATATGCTCTTAAGATTATACTAATATGCGAGCTTTACAAACAACACCGTCTCCATGGCTTAGGAAAAATTACGACACAGCGAGGGGATAGCAATCATTTCGTAGCAGCTTGAGCATCAAACACTATTATCAAACATATTCTGTGTTTGAGCATAAATTCCAAAGCATAGTTTTTATTACTTAGTTTGGTGTCAAGGATTCACTGCTCCCCCAAACGAAATAGCCTATTGAAAATTCTTGAGTTTAATTAACCTAGAAATGTCCAACTGAAAATGTGCCCCCAAATAAATAAAAAAAATGTGACGCCAAAACTAATTTCAGAAGATACTGTTTTCTTTACAAGGGGTAACTCTTACTGCTTTACTGGGAACAAACTAATTAAAAGTCATTACACGATCTACAAACATGATTCTTAAATAAGATGCACTTACCAGGAGCACTACTTGACAAAATATGACAATTCTTTCTAACTAAAGTAGTTATTATATGTCAC
Source organism: Ailurus styani (assembly GCA_002007465.1). Classification (NCBI taxonomy): domain Eukaryota; kingdom Metazoa; phylum Chordata; class Mammalia; order Carnivora; family Ailuridae; genus Ailurus; species Ailurus styani. The sequence continues at coordinate 3,300,581 of LNAC01000068.1, forward strand.
TAACTTTTTGGAAAGATTATGTATGCTTTTCTCAAAAGATAACAATTTCACTCTATCAAATATAACAATATAAATGATTTGGTGGAAAGAGAAACCCTATATAATAAATCTGTATAAAATAGCACCTTAAAAATAACCTGAAAATTGTCAGGGAAAAAAAAATGACAGGTGGAAAGAAATCAAAGGCGCGTATGACAGCAGCTCTGTGAGCACCTCTATGACTGTCTCCTCGTACCAACGTATTACACGCGTACAGCGCGTAAGGTCACACAGTGATTGACAGGCTTCCTATGCTCAAGGAAAAAAAACTGAAAAAAGACGCAGCAAATAGCCCCCGTTCCTTTTTCAGCTGGTCCACTCAAATCCCCCTGTAGGGGTTTCCCATCCTCCCCTCAATTTCACCTTGAATTCTCAGGTTTGATTGAAGAGCTTCACAGAAGGGTCTATTACAGATTGAGGAATGATCCATTTCACATCTGAAGCTCCAAAGAGCTACTTGTGAGGAGTCTTTGAGTGCATTTATCTCACATGTGAAGCTTTCTGCAAAATCAATATGGGTATTTTTCAGTTTGACAAGTCAACATGAAATATCACATAATAATAGAAAAACAGAGTTGTACATTTAAACACACCCGATACAGTTATCTATGACAAAGCTCATGGTTATTACTCATGGATATCCTTGAGTATGCCTAATCTAAATTCATCCTGAGAGCTGGGCTAAAGCACACAGAACTGTACTGGCTACCGCACTTTTGGCTCCTTTGTCCTAATTAATCCAGGTTTTGTGGTAAGAGGAGAAAATGAGCAGGAATCATGGCCTTTGCTACCAACTTGGGAATGATATCAGAAGTGGGAAGAAAATGACCAGAGGTAAAAAAGAAGAAGGAAGGAGAACAAATGAGAAATGTAAAGAACTTTAAATTTAACTATTTGGCAATAACTAGGTAAAACAGTCACCAAAGAATAGTAACTATGTGTGTACTGAATCCCTACCACCATGGTAGCAAACACTAGCAGAATAGTTGACATATTTGTGTTGGGGTCTGACAATCTTTGGGTGAAGTCTAGGTCTATTTTACTGTCTGCATCAACTTGAGGGACATGTTTTAACACCTTTTTTTCCCAGGTCTCTGTGGTTTGTATTTTAATCTTGAAATGGGATAAATCAGAAAATCTACTTTATAAGGTTTTGTGAGGATTGAACAAGGTGATGTATATAGCACCTGGTACATGGAAAACATTCAATTAATGGTAATACTGGTGAAATTATTAGAGTTTCCTTACATCTATCCACAATGTCTCTAGGGTTCTAATCTGGTGCCATTTCTAGTGGTCCCTGGACCCTTTCCACATTGTTTAATGTCCCCAGGATATAGATGACCATTTGCGTGAAAGAGTAAGCTCACTGTATTAACTCAACTGTCAGTCCCAGTAGAAAAGTATAGCCACCCATATTCTCTTGCCTTAAAAATGGTCTTCCAGAAAAGCTGTCCCCTCCAGCTGAGAGAATCAAATGGGACTTTGAGAAAGGAAAGAAACCCAAGCCAGGAGGCCAAATCAGCTGATCACTTCAAGCAAGAAATGAGGTAAGAGATGTAACATATAGTTTTCCCTCATATGTCAATATGCTATCATTAATACTGAGGTTATCTTTAGATATTCCACAGTAGGAAGAATCTTAAAAAAAAAAAGATAGCATATTAGAAACCCAAATTTGGTTAAGTGACTCACTATAACCACTTATTCCTCTCCCTCCCAGACATTTTCCTGTAGCTTATCACTACATAAGTAGGAATAACACCATCTATACTTAATTATCTGTGCTTGGATTTGTAGATTGCTTGAACCATATTTATAACTTTAGGTTAACTCTCCCCACTACTCAGAATAAGTAGTGGCCAAATAAAAATAAAGCCAAAGTAGGCAAAACATGTGAGTTCAGTGATGTGAAAATTCATGGTAATATAAAAGTAAGAAAAGTATCATTATAAAATTCAATTGAAGTTTGAAGACTCTTATCCTATATTTCAAATAACTAAATATAAATGACTATTTAATTAATTCAACTAATATGTATCAAGAACTTAATATAAGTAATACTTTTCATTTTTCAGCTACCTTACTGTTCTCCGTTAAAATTAAGCTATAGCTTTCATTCCAAAACCAAATTAAAATATTTTATTAAACGCTGATATAGAATTACAAGAACAAATTGAAATAACTTCCTACTTAAAAAGGACCGTTTCCTTAAAATTTTTAATTCATTTGTTTTGGACTCAAAATACATTTTTCACGAGGAAACAAGTTTATAAATGATAATTAAGTTCCCAGATTGACACATAAAAACCTGTTTAATGTAAAATGTACCTGAAACACACTAAAAGCAAGTGTTAATCAGCTCTGTGTCATAAGATCTGTACATTTAATCCTATAGAGGCTTAAAAAGTATCATCGAACATTGAGTTTCCAAAATCTGAGACCTATCAGGCAAGACACCTGAGGTAAGAATAGAGAATCCATGTGTTTGGGTGATCACTATTCTCAGGATCACCATCACATCAACACCATCAACAACACCAGCACCACCATCACCGTCGTCGTCATCATCATCATCATCATCATCTTGCCATATTTTGTCCATTGTATTAAAACATGGAGGCTATGAAGATGATGCCAGGAGGTAGCCAATAAGATGACTCATCACCTTGACTTTTTAAAATAAGTGGAGGAGAACTGCACTGGGGTGTCAGGCCCTCACTCGCTCTGGCACTGAACTCTTTTCCATCATATTCATTTCCCTGAACATTTAAAAAATGCTTTCAGTTAAGCAAATGAGGGCTCTGAGATGTCACTACCCACATCTCAGCATTTCCTCCTTCTAGATTTTGCCCCGTACTGTGGCCACACCAGCCTCCTTAGGCACAGCTTTGAAAAGTCCAGGAAGGGGATAGCTCAGGACCCGTGAACATATTCCTTGCCAAGCTCATAGTGCCTCAACCGAACAATAATACTGAAATGAATTCTTGCCTTTCTAATGATCTCAACAGAAAATAATACCACAACTTCTCAATTATTTTTATATTTCAAAAGTTACCCTCCTTCATTATCGGGATTTTCTGCCTAATTCCAGTTTTGGTTTTGATTTTGATTGTAAACTTCACTATTCAAAAGTGTGAGTGATACCTGCTTTTCAAGTACTTCCCGTGTGCCATTAAGTAGTAGCCTATAGTTCAACTAATAAAAGGGCTAACTATGAACATTCATTTCCTGCCATTTGTCCACATGATCAGGTAAAAGCACCCTACCCTCCAGTTTGCAATCCACCTATATGACCTCTGGCCTTATCAAATTATAATCATGAAACATATACATGCCTCACTTAAAAACTGAATTGAGCAGGGTTTGGGGGATGAGAAAATGGGGAGTTTTTATTTAATGAGTGTAGAGTTTCAGTTTTGCAAGATGAGAAAGTTCTCAAGCTCTCCTGCCCAACAATGTGAATCCACTGCACAACTACAGTTAACTCAAAAAGGTTAAGATGGCAAATTTCATGTTATTTTTTTACCACAATTAAAAATATGTTTAAATTTAAAAAAACAATATAGTACAACTGCTTGAAAAAACTAGTGCATCTAATTCAATAATAAATTACTAACTATGGAACATCTTTTGAAACTAAATTAAGGATATCCTGATTTGTAAGTGTTAGGCAGCCAAGATCTTGGATTTCAGTCCTAATTTCTTTTCTATGAAAATACTGTCTACAAAATTGTCTGCACAGTTTTCAAATTCAAATGTACTAAGATATGAGAAATTGCACATGAGAATGCAGATCAAAACTAAATAAAATCAATGAAATTTGGATTATAGAATTTCACTTCTCTTTTGAAAGATTCAAACAGTGAAACACAAGAAAACCACCACTCCCAGGTGCTGTGTTCTGAGGCTGTAAGTACCACCCATTGTTACCCTTTCAAATCTCAACATTTCCCTGAATTCAGTGAATTTCAGCAGACCAAGCAAATGTTGAAGCTCATTGAGACAAAAATACTTGAACCCAAACCAGAGTAGTTTTCAGTGGTTTCTCTGTTTTTGTAACAATAATTCCACCATATCTTAACACTCACTTTCCTCAGGGTTTTTATTGTTTTATTTTGGTTTTTTTAACATTTTTGCTTTGGTTACTTTTTTTTTTTTTTTTACCATTTTTTAAAAGTTAGGTTACAAAGTAGAGATTTTTTTTCAGGATTAAGCATCATAATGTTTTCTCTTTGAACAAGGTGAGCAAATTTAAATTTATCCCACAGAAAAGCAAGAGACAAAAACCTCGCAAAAAATAGGCAAAATGGGACAATGGAATAATGAGGGAAGTTTATAGAAAGTAGTGTCTTTAATTTATAATCCCACTTCATGTACAAAGAATTAAATTAATCAAAAGCACAAGTAGATGGCTACCTTTTGAAAGATTCAAAAATTTATCAAAACTTTTTTCTCTCCATATGCACTCTACTCCAATCATTTGATCATATAATTTTTTTAAATAGTTACTTATTTTCGAAAGACAGAGAGAGAGAGTGGGAGAGGGGCGGAGGGAGAGAATCTCCAAGCCAGCTCCCCACTGAGCGTGGAGTCCCACGCAGGGCTCAGTCCCACAACTCATGGGATCGTGACCTGAGCCAAAACCAAGAGGTGGATGTTCAACTGAGCGAGCTACCCAGGCACCCCACTAATGCTTTGTTTTTAACATTTATTCTTATAATCTTGACAATTTATTAGATTGGCAATAACAAATCTTTGACGTCCAGTGTGAATTTGCAGTTTATAATAATACTAATAGTTTTGATAATACTAGTTACCTATGGGCGCCTGGGTGGCTCAGTGGGTTAAAGCCTCTGCCTTCGGCTCAGGTCATGATCTCAGGGTCCTGGGATAGAGCCCCACATCGGGTTCCCTGCTCAGCAGGGATCCTGCTTCCTCCTCTTTCTCTGCCCGCCTTTCTGCCTACTTGTGATCTCTCTCCCTCTCTGTATCAAATAAATAAATAAAAGCTTTAAAAAAATACTAGTTACCTATAACATATCTCAGCACTTAACACTATCTCCTTAGAACAACCGTATGAAGTATCACTATCCCTTTAACATAATGAGGAAACTGAGGCTTTGAGAGAATAAATAACTTGGCTAAAACCACACAGTGATAAATGCTGTGCCTTTAACCATGAAAATACCCTGCATCTTGATGAATGGCTATGAGTGTAGCTTCATTTCGTTGTAGATTATTCTTCTACATCTATTACAAATGCTTCGTTTCTTTATCCTCTTGATAAATGAGTTTCTTCTTGTTTGGGGGGTCTCCAATTGCCCAATATTTCCTAAATAGAAACTATCTTGGACACAGACACTTGTTATGATTAACTCCATGACTGAACCAAATGTGGTCATTGGCAATCATGGTCATTGACCAGAAGCAGCAGCTCCCTTGGTTCCTCTGCTACCTCCCCAAGTATTCGTCAAGCAGCCAGTTATAAACCATTCACTACAGAGAGTAGCATCCACAATGGCATGTCTTTTGAAATTCACTTGAATTCAGGACTATAATCACTAACAATTCAGCATATTCCAGAAGATGTTATTACCTTTGCAAATACCATAACCAACACAGTGAAGAACATTAATGACCAGCACAATGGGCCTTTTCATTTCCCTGCTTCAGATCTGGATCCCCTCCCCCCAAGACCTCTCTATGCCCAGGTGAATACTTTCATGCCATTCCTAGTGTGAACAGAGGACACACAGTCACATGTTACTCAGGACAAGCCTAAGAACCCAAGAATAGCAAAGCTAGAATCCTAAGGGTTCTCTCAACCATGCCATAAAATTATATGTGAGAAAAATGTCCAAAGAAGTAAAATGATTCAGGCGCCTGGGTGGCTCAGTGGGTTAAAGCCTCTGCTTTCGGCCCAGGTCATGATCTCAGGGTCCTGGGATCGAGGCCCGCGTCGGGCTCTCTGCTCCGCAGGGAGCCTGCTTCCCCCTCTCTCTCTCTGCCTGCCTCTCTGCCTCCTTGTGATCTCTCTCCCGCTGTGAAATAAATAAATAAAATCTTTAAAAAAAAAAAAAAAAAAAAGAAGTAAAATGATTTGCCCAAGGTTAAAAGTTAATGAGTGGGGAAAAAAAAAAAAGATTTCACTACAAATCCGGTGCATTTTACACTTGGAAAATTTTTAAACAAAAGGCCTGCTATGTGTCAAATAAGGTACTATATATGTTACATACACTATTTTGTATAATCCTCACAATCTTCACAAAAAATAAATAGTATTACTCTTCTTATATAAATGAAAAAGATTAAGTAATCTAATAATCTAGTTAAGTTCACATAGTTAGAAAGCTGTAGAGATCGCTATTAACACCTTACTTTTCAAATAATGGTCAAATTCCTATTTAAAACAAACAAACAAGCAAACAACAACAACAACAAACTAATCCAGAAGGGATTATGCCGCTAAGACGTAGTGGATTGATACTGAGATTAGAGAAAAAAAGGTGTAAAATTAAGACCTGGGAAATCAAAAAACTAAAGTAAAGGCGTTGCATGAATATACTGGTCTTTATTTTTATTTCTTTTTTCCCAAAAGGTTTATTAAACAAACAAAAACAAAACAAAACACATCTGATACAATAAAATAAATTAAATTAAAATTGGTGAACAAAATGAGCCTAAGGGAAAATGCACTTAAATTAAAAGACAAAATTATTGCAAGGAAATCTTATATACTTGCCAGGAGTGGTCTATCAATTTGAATCTGAGCTTTGAGACAGGCTACATGAACAGGGAAATGTGATTCATAATATGGATAAGAGTGTCCCTAAAACAAGGAATATGCCATTTGTTTGGGAGGACACAATTATTCCTGGTTCTGAGACCATAGAGAAACTTGTCCCTGTGGCCCTTGTCGAGAAGACACAGTACAGAACAGGGAACGGTCACCTCAAAATACGCTCCCAGCCTGCAGAGCAATGATTGCTTGGGCTGCTGAGTGCACCATTCATTAGTGCCAGGCGGCAGCATTGCCCTGGGCAGAATTCAGTCATGGCAGTTCTTTGAGGACAGCATGCTAGTTTTCTCAGGGAGAGGGCAGAAGCGATGAGAGAATGATGCTGAATGTGAAGGTGGAGAAGTCCTGCATAAAACCCAATATTAATGCTGATTCCTATAACACCTTTGCTAGGACACCCAACCCATCTCCACCTGGAAGGCATTTAGCCCCCTTCCACTTACTCATTCCATCTGAACACAATTCACACTTCCTAACCTCTTCTGATGCAAAAGAACAGATAGAAACTGATGGTCTCTGCACCAGACCTAGTATTGAATTGGCCTGAGGAGAATAAATGAAGTGGGCAGAACAGGCAAAGCCCCACCAAGAGAGCCAGTTTGGCCATGGTGTGCTCATAGATTGTGTCAGTTCACTGGCCAGATGAAGGTCCATCATTCCTGGGCTTTCCAGAGAGCCCCAGTTATCACTGGCAAACCTCGCTTAGGAGCCACTAGTCCCATTCATTAAGTCGAACAGTATCTATTAGTAATTATTACAGTTACATGCCCAGGAAACACAGCTAGACAAGATGCACAGTGCCCCTTCCTAACAATGCTTGTAGGTTACCCTCCACTGAAGACGCTCTTAGTTTAGGTAACTCAAGAAAAAGCATGGAGCTGGAGAATGAATAACTAAAACTCTACATGCTGCCTTTTGTTCACCAAAGGCTGTGGGAGAATTCATCTGGGAATCTGAAGGGCATCCAGCCCAGCCTTGGGGATTAACTAAAGACTATATCCTTGCAATTCTTTCAGTAGTCCATGCCTTTGATTGTCTCGTCTAGCAAGAAGGAAACTAATATGTGAAATCCATCACAATATTCTGTGAAAGACTTTAAAAAGTTGTGAAAGCTAAAAACATTATGGAAATATTCCCTTTAAAACATGCGCATGCTGATCAAATGGACCTTAAAGCTCTCATTACATAAGTATACCTAAGTGTCTGTCATAGTTAGAAACTTGTGCTAAGAATACAGGATAATGAGGGGCACCTGGCTGGCTCAGTTAGTAGAACATGCAACTTCTGATCTCACGGTCATGAGTTCGAGCCCCATACTGGGTGTAGAGATTACTAAAACAAACTAACAAACAAACAAAAAAACCCACCAAGATAATGAAATAAAAAATGAGCAATTTATTTTACCTTAAACACTAGACAATTATATTAATTAATAACATTTAATGGCTACCACTGAAGGACTCACTGATTTACAAATACAGCCCTTACAGAATGTTAAAAACATAATTAAAAGTAGCCTGAGGGCGCCTGGGTGGCTCAGTGGGTTAAAGCCTCTGCTTTCAGCTCAGGTCATGATCTCAGCGTCCTGGGATCAAGGCCTGCATCGGGCTCTCTGCTCAGCGGGGAGCCTGCTTCCTCCTCTCCCTGTCTCTCTGCCTGCCTCTCTGCCTACTTGTAATCTCTCTCTCTGTGTCAAATAAATAAATAAAATCTTTAAAAAAAAAAAGTAGCCTGAAATGGCAGCACCCATGTACTCTTATCTGTTTATGTGCATACAGTGTGGTTATGTAAGGAATAAAACATCAAAATAGTCATTTCACATTATCAACCTAGGTTCAGAGCACGGTAAGACATAACAATTCCAAAGAGAGTTCTGCATTCACTTATAACTCCTCTAACTGAAACTAGAATTGTCACCACCCTTCCCCAACTCACAAGCTATACCAAAGGAATATAGTCAACTGGAAAACAAAGAGCACTTGACTGTACAAAATAAACCAGTTTTAAGCATTTTAACATAAAAGCATACATCATAAGATGCACTGTACAGAATTATTTGTACAAGTTCAAATTCTTACCTTGTCCTCATTCAGATTGGCTACCAAGTACTGGGTACTTAAGGATTAGATCTACTGCTTTCAAAGTTTCCTGCATGCATACCATAAAAGATTTCATTGAACGTAAAGGGCTCCCAGGGTACCTGGGTGGCTCGATGGTTTAGTACCCAACTCTTGATCTCCACTCAGGTCTTGATCTCAGGGTCATGTGTTCAAGCCCTACAGTAAAGGGCTCCCTTTCTTGGATGGCAGGAAGAGCAGAGAGTGTGCCATAAAGGCCTCAGGCACACCGTAAGAGTACAGAGTGGTACTGTCTGCCCATCCTTAAATGCTGCATTCTGCCCCTCCAACACATGCAAACTTTTGCACCTAATCATGTCACCAAGTCCTGCTTCTGGTACTTTGTGTCTCAGCTAAAGATGAAGTCTTCAGGGGAAATTGTCTACTGTGGGCAGGTACTGGAGAAATCCCCCTTGTAGGTGATGAACTTCAGCATCTGGCTATGCTATGGATCCCAAAGCAGCACCAACAATACATACTAGGAATACTGGGACCTAACACTGCAGGTGTTGTCACCCAGTGCTACTGAAACATGGTACCCAACATGATCTAGATCATGAAGGTAGAGGAGACTGAAGCCAGCAACTCAAGTGAACATTGCTGGTCACTGACCAGCAAACAAGCAGTTCCATGATTCCAAGATCAAGTTCCCACTGCCCCACTGTGTCCTACATCCTACACCAGCACAAGTCACACTTAACCAAAACTTTCCTTTAGATGTAGAGTCTTTCAGTCCCCAGGTTTGTCCAAATACACTCCTTGGGAGAACCAGGAGAAAGAAAAGAAACAGGAAGGATGGAAGGAAGGAAGGAAGGAAGGAAGGGAAGAAGGGAGGGACGGAGGGAGGGAGGGAAGGAAGAAATGGAGAGAAGGAAGGAAACAAAGGAAAGAAAGACCCCAGGGCACCTGGGTGGCTCAGTGGGTTAGGCCTCTGCCTTTGGCTCACATCATGGTCTCAGGATCCTGGGATCGAGCCCCGCATTGGGCTCTATGCTCGGCAGGGAGCCTGCTTCCCCCTCACCCTCTGTCTGCCTCTCTGCCTACTTGTGATCTTTAAAATCTTTTAAAAAAAAAAGGAAAGAAAGAAAGAAAGACCCCAGAAGGGTCCCATAGATCACCTCCTACAAAGACCACTCCTTCAAGATTGAGAGAGGTAACTATTTCATCTAATATATATAAACAAGCACAGAGAGTGAGGCAAAGTGAGGAGACAGAGGAAGGAGTTCCAAAAGAAATGTCAAGGAAAAAAACTCAGAAAAAGACCTTAGTGAAGTGAAGATAAGTAATCTACCTGATAAAGTTCAAATAACGGTCATAAAGATGCTCACCAAACTCAGGAAAAGAACAAATGAACACAGAGCTTTAACAAATAGATATAAAATATAAGAAAGTACCAAACAGAAGTCACAGAGCTAAAGAATACAGTAACTGAACTAAAAATATACTACAGGTTCAAGAGAAGACCAGATAAAGCAAACTGATCAGTGAGCTGGAAGATAAAACACTGAAACTCACCCTGACAGAACAGGGGAAAAAAAATTTTTTTTAAAGTGAAGTTGCCTTAAAGGACCAAAAGAACAACATCAGGTGGAGTAACACCCATATGACAGGGCTCCCAAAAGGAGATATAAGAGAGAAATTTATCTGAAAAGATAATGGTTGAAAACTTCCTTAATCAGGAGAAAGAAAAAAACTACCAAAAATCCAGAAAGCCCAGAATTTCTTGCAGCCAAAACATTCACAGCAAGACACATCATAATTAAAATGCCAAAAGTTAAAAACAAAGAATCTTAAAAGCAGCACCAGAGAACAACTTGTTACACACAAGGTAGATCCCCTAAGGCTATCAGCAGATTTTTCAGCAGAAACTTTGCAGGCCAGAAGAAAGTGGCATGATATGTTTAAGTACTGAAAGGAAAAAAATCTTCCAAGTAAAAATACTCTACATAGCAAGGTCATCATTCAGAATATAAGGATAGTTTTCCAGATAAGCAAAAAGTTAATCACCACTAAACTGACCTTACAAGAAATGTTAAAGAGACTTCTTAAAGCTAAAAAGAAATAGCACTAATAAGTGAAAGGAAAACATACAAAAGGAAAAAAAAAACTCACTGGAAAAGGTAAATATATAGTAAAGATGGCAGATTAATCATTTATAAAGCTAGTATGAAGGTAAAAAGACAAAAGTAGTGAAGTTAACTAAAATTATAATAATTAGTGATGGGATACATAAAAAGATATAAATGTGACATCAAAAACATGAAATGGGGGTAAAAATATACTTTGGGAATGTATTCAAATTTGAGTGCAATCAATTTAAAATAGATTGTCATGTAACTAGGATGTTATATGTGAACCTTACAGAACCACAAAAGAAAAACTTGTAGTAAATACTAAAAAGAAAATGAAAAAGAAGGAAATCTAAACATAACAATAAGGAAAGCCATCAAACCACAATGAAAGAGGAATAGAAGAAAAAGGAATGCAGAAGAACTACAAAAACAGCCAGAAAACAGTTATCAAAATGGCAGCAGACACATACCTACCTACCGACAATTACTTTAAATGTAAACAGATTAAATTCTCCAATCAAAAGACATGTACAGTGGCTGAATGGATAAAAAACAAGATGCATCTATACACTGCCTACAAGGGACTCACTTCAGAAGGATGCACACAGACTGAAAGTGAAGGGATGGAAAAATATTTAAATTGAGATTTAAAAAAAGCTGATGTAGTTATACCTACATCAGATGAAATAGGCTTTAAAACAAAGACTATAATAAAAGATAAAGAAAGACATTGTATAATGATAAAGGGGTCAATCCAGCAAGAACATAGAACATTTATAATACCTATGTATCCAACATAGGAGCACTAAAATATATGAAGCAAAGATTAACAGACCTAAAGGGAGAAACTGACAGCAACACAATAAGAGTGGGAGGTTTTAACACCCCACTTATATCAATAGATAGATCATCCAGACAGAAAATCAATAAGAAGGGGCACCTGGGTGGCTCAGTGTGTTAAAGCCTCTGCCTTCTGCTCAGGTTATGATCTCAGGGTCCTGGGATCAAGCCCTGCATTGGGCTCCCTGCTCAGCAGGGAGCCTGCTTCCTCCTCTCTATCTGCCTGTCTCTCTCCCTACTTGTGATCTCTCTCCCTTTCTGTGTCAAATAAATTAATAAAATCTTATTTAAAAAAAAAGAAAAAGAAAATCAATAAGAAAACATCAGCCTTGGGGCACCTGGGTGGCTCGGTTGGTTAAGTGTCTGTCTTCTGCTCAGGTTGTAATCCTGGAGTCCCAGGATTGAGCCCCACATCAGGCTCCCTGCTCAGCAAGGAGTCTCCTCCTCCCTCTGTCCCCCACCCTGCTCATGTTCTCTCTCACTCTCTCAAATAAATAAAGAAATAAATAATCTTAGAAAACATCAGTCTAATGACACATTAGACTAGATGGACTTTATTAATAGATATATATGGAACATTCCATCCAAAAACAGAATACAAATTTTTCTGAAGAGCAGATGGAACATTCTCCAGGAGAGATCACGTGAGTCTGTAAAATAAGTCTCAAGAAGACTGAAGTCATATCAAGGATCTTTTCCAACCACAATGGTATGAAACTAAGAAAACTGTAAAAATAACGAAAATGTAAAAATTAAACAACATGCTACTGAACAACCAACAGGTCATCAAAGAAATCAAAGGAAAAATCAAAAAATATCCAGAGACAAATGAAAACAGAAATATGGCATACCAAAACCTATGGGATGCAGCAAAAGTGAATGTAAGAGGGAAGTTCACAGCAACACAGGCCTAAATCAAGAAATAAGAAAAATCTTAAATAGGGCGCCTGGGTGGCTCAGTGGGTTAAAGCCTCTGCCTTCAGCTCAGGTCATGATCTCAGGGTCCTGGGATCGAGGCCCGCATCGGGCTCTCTGCTCAGCGGGGAGCCTGCTTCCTCCTCTCGCTGTCTCTCTGCCTGCCTCTCTGCCTACTTGTATTTCTCTCTCTGTCAAATAAATAAATAAATAAATAAAATATTTAAAAAAATATATGAAAAAAGAGATTAACAACAAATGATACCACAGACATACAAAGGATTATAAGAGTCTACTATGAACAATTCTATGCCCACAAACTGGACAACCTAGAAGACATGGATAAATACCTAGAAATATACAATCTTCCAAGACTGACTCAAGAAGAAATAGAGATTCTGAATAGACCAAAGACTAGAAAAGAGATTGAAAAGTAATTAAGAACCTCCTAACAAACAGAAGTCCAGGACAAGATGACTTCACTGGTGAATTCTAGCAAACATTCAAGAAGATTTAATATTCATCCTTTTCAAACTTCTCCAAAAAACTGAAGAGGGAATGCCTTCCAGACACTTCCTATGAAGCCAGCATTATGCTGACACCAAAAGTAGACAACGACATCACCGAAAAAGAGAGAGAGAGAAAGAAAGAAAATTATAGGTCAATATCCTTGTATTGGGATATTAAACATAGATACAAAAATCCTCGGTACACCTGGGTGGCTCAGTCAGTTAAGCATCTCCTTTGGCTCAGGTCATGATCCCAGGGTCTGGGGTTTGAGCCCCACATCTGGCTCCCTGCTTCAGCGGGGAGTCTGTTTCTCCCTCTCCCTTTGCCTCCCCCGCCGGCTTGTGCTCCCTCTTACTCACTAACGCACTCTCTCCCTCTCAAATAAATAAATAAAATCTTTAAAAAAAAAAAAACCTCAACAAAACATTAGCAAACTAAATTCAACAATACATTAAAAAGAACATACACCATGATCTAGTGGGATTTATTCCAGGAAACAAGGACGGCTCAACATCTGCAAATCAAGCAACCTGCACACCACATTAAAAAAAATGAAAGATAAAAATTATATGATCATCTTAATAGATGCAGAAAAAGCATTGGACAAAACTCAACATTCATTTATGCTTTAAAAAAAACTCTCAACATGTGTGTATGTGTGTGTATAATGTGCATCAACATAACAAAAGCCATATATGACAAACACGGTCAATATTATATTCACTGGTATAAACCCTGAAATCTTTTCCTTTAAGATCAGAAACAAAACAGGGACGCCCACTATCTTCTTAAAAAAAAAAAAAAGATTTTATATTTAAGTAGTCTCTACACCAAACATGGGGCTTGAACTCACAATCCAGAAATCAAGAGCTGCATGCTCTTCCAACTAAGCCAAGCAGGTGCCCCATCTTCAGTTTTATTCAACATAGCATTGGAAGTCCTGCCACGATAATTAGGCAAGAAAAATAATCAAAGGCATCAAACTGGAAAGAAGCAGTATTTGTTGTTATTTGTGGATGACACAGTACTATATTTAAATAAACCTAAGGACTCACCAAAAATGGTCAGAGCTAATAAATGAATTCAGTAAATTGCAGGTTACAAAATTAATATACAAAAATCTGTTGCACTTCTACACACTAATAATGAACTATAAGAGAAATCAAGAAAAAAATTCCACCTACAACCACATCAAAAAGAACAAAATATCTAGGAATAAACTTAACCAAAGAAGTGAAAGACCTGTACACTGAAAACTATAAGGTACACACTGAAAGAAATTAAAGACAACACAAGTGGAAGTATATTCCATGCTCATGGATTGAAAGAAATAATATTGTAAAAATATCCACACTACCCAAAGCAATCTATAGGTCCAGTGCAATCTCTATCAAAAATCCAAAGGCGTTTTCCACAGAACTAAAACAAATAATTCTAAAATTTGTGTGGAACCTCAAAAGGCTCTAAAGAACCAACACAGTCTTGGAAAAAAGACAAAGCCAGAAGTATCAAGATCATTGATTTCAAACTATACTATAAAGCTACAGTAATCAAAACAATATGGTATTGGCATAAAAACAGACACATAGATCTCTGGTACATAATAGAGAGTCCAGAAATAAACTCATGCATGTACGGTCAATTAATTTATGGTAAAGGCATCAAGAATACACAATGGATAAAGAATTGTCTCTTTAATGAATGATGCTAACGAAAAATCGACAGCCACCTGCACAAGAATGAAACTGGACCAAGCACTATCTTATGCCATATATTAAAATTAGCACAAAATGGATGAATTTAATGTTAGACCTGAAAACATAGACCTGCTAGACCTGGAAAAAAACAAGCAATATGCTCCTTGATATTGGTCTTGGTGATGGTTTTTTGACTCTGACTCCAGAGACAAGGGAAACAAAAACAAAAATAAATAAATGGGACTACATCAAACTAAAAAGATTCTGCATAGCTCTTTCCACCATCTTGGAGCCTGTGGAGCCTGTTGGGAACAGGATGCCTAACACAACAAATAGGTCTGGAAGGCTGTGGTCCAAGGTCATTTTTGCTGACTATAAGTGGTTTCTCTGGAACCAGAGGGAGCACAGAGCTCTTCTTAAAATTGAGGTTGTTTATGCTGAGATAAAACTGAATTTCATCTAGGCAAGAAATGTGCCTATGCATACAGAGCAAAGAAAAACACAGTGACTCCGGGTGGCACACCAAACAAAACCAGAGTAATCTAGGGAAAAGTAAGTCATGGTCATGGAAACTCATGGCATGGTTTGTGCCAAATTCCAAAACAACCTTCCTGCTAAAGTCATTGGCCACACAATCCATGTGATGCTTTACCCCTCAAGGATTTAAACTTTAAAAAAGTAAATAAATAAAGGTGTAGGGCGCCTGGGTGGCTCAGTGGGTTAAAGCCTCTGCTTTCGGCTCAGGTCATGATCCCAGGGTCCTGGGATCGAGGCCCACATCGGGCTCTCTGCTCAGCAGGGAGCCTGCTTCCTCCTCTCTCTCTGCCTGCCTCTCTGCCTGCTTGTGATCTGATCTCTCTGTGTCAAATAAATAAATAAAATCTTTAAAAAAATAAAAATAAAAAAAATAAAGGTGTAGATTTGTTCTGTTGTAAAAAAAAAAAAAAGAAAAAAGAAAAAGAAAAAAGAAAATTTCTGCATAGCTAAGGAAATCATCAACAAAATGGAAGGCAACCTACTTAATGGGAGAAGATATTTGCCAATCATATATCTGATAAGGAGTTGATATCCAGAATATATAAAGAACTCCTACAACTCAGCAATAAAAAACAATGTCTGAATAGACATTTTTCCAAAGAAGACATAGAGATGACTAATAAACACATGATCAGATGTTCTACATCACTAATCATCAGGGAAATGCAAATCAAAAAACCACAATGAGTTATCAATTTATACCTAACAGAATGGCTACTATCAAAAAAACAAGAAATAGCAAGTGTTGGCAAGAATGCAGAAAAAAGGGAACCCAAGTGCACTATTGGTAGGAATGTAAATTGGTGTGGCCACCATGGAAAAGAATACAGCAGTTCCTCAAAAAATTAAAAATAAAGCTACTATATGATTCACCAATTCCACTACTGGGTATTAATCTGAAGGAAAAAAACCCCACTATTTTGAAAAGCTATATTCACCCTTATGTTCACTGCAGCATTACGTACAATAGCCAAGATACAGAAGTCACCTAAGTCCATTGATGGATGAGAAGATATACTAAAAATATACAATGGAATACTACTCAGCTATAAAGAAGAATGAAATCTCGCCATTTGTAACCACATGGTAGACCTTGAAGACATTATATTAAGTGAAATAAATCAGACAGAGAAAGACAAGTACTTACATGAAGAATCTAAAAAACAAAACAAACCAACAAAACAAAGTCTAAACTCATAAGTACAGATTACAGAATGGTGGTTGCCTGAGGACAGGTGGATGGGGGAATGGGGAATGGGGATCAAAAGGTACAAACTTCTAGTTATAAAATAAATAAGTTATGGGGATGTAACGTTCAGCATGGAGAATACAGTCAGTAATATTGTATTAACTTGTATGGTGACAGATGGTGACTACACTTATTGTGGTGATCAGTTCACAGTATACACAAATGGTGAATCATTGTGTTGTATACATGAAACTAATGTAAGGTTGCTTGACAATTATACCTCAATAAAAAAACAAAAAGAAAGGGCTCATTGAATATTTTATAAGGAAATATTGCTAGGCATCTATGTAATGTTCTCTTAGCACCTTTTTTTTAATTTTTATTTTTTTCAAATATTTTATTTCTTTATTTGACAGAGAGAGACACAGCAAGAGAGGGAACACACACAGGGGGAGTGGGAGAGGGAGAAGGAGGCTTCCCTCAGAGCAGGGAGTCTGATGCAGGGCTCGATCCCAGGACCCTGGGATCACGACCTGAGCTGAAGGCAGACACTTAATGACTGAGCCACCCAGGTGCCCCCTCTTAGCACCTTTTAAAATATACCTAACCTCAAATAAATAAATAAATACTAAGTAATAAAATATACCTAGCCTCTTACTTTTTCCCAGCTAGTCTCCCAAATTTAAGAGCCTTTAAATGCTCCACAGACCCTAATGCACCACTACTTCTGAAGACCAACAATATCACACAGATTAAAATGAGCCCATAGCCCAATTAAGTACAATCATTTTGCTGAAAAATTTGGAAAGGTTTTTATAATTTTGTTTCTGAAATATTAAGCTTCAAGTAATATGCCTAATTTATAACCAACTATGATTTCCAAGTGATCATCAAGCACGTAGAGGAATGCTTTCAGAGTGAAAAAGTTTAACTTAAAAACTCTTTTCAGATGCCTTGATATTCACAAAATGAATTGTCTTTTTGACAACGAATAAAGCTGACATAATATTGAATTTTGCTTAGTTATTAACCTGAATTTTATATTTCTTCTAATTTGCAACCTGCATAAGTGTGATCAGACCTTAAATATTTGCCTAGGCCTGTGAAACTTGGAAACTCTGGAGTGCCTTCAGTTCATAATGAATTCGATAGGCCCGCCCACAACAGCCCCAGACTACCATCCCCACCAGAGACCCAGCCCCGGAGTCCTTGAGGACTGAACCACTAAACTTACTCAGCCCAAGGACGGGTCACTGTGCAGTCCTGCCTGGTCTTTGCTAGTTATAGTTTGACTCGGGCTTGTCTTCTGACAAGCAGTCCGCACGTGGATGGGATACCTTCTCTGAGCAGGCAGAGCTCCTCAATGTCCAGTGGCTACACTTGGCTCCTTGTTTAAAACTCTTTGTTTGTTTTAACATCTTTCAAATAAAATCTCCTTTTGAGGTTCAGCCTGACATTAGAAGGAATAATATATAACTCACCACACTCCCTCTCACCCACAAAAAACAACCCCAAAAATTACTCAGTGTAAAAACCTTCAGAAATAAATAGACACAACATACACCTCTTAATATTTCCTGTTCAGTCTTCAGAGGCTTCTCGAAGGCAACACTGTAGCTAATAGCCCACGCTCCCAACCTGCACTGAACTGTGCTGGGGCCAGAAGTCTCCCAGCCCACCGCTCCCTATACAGTACCCATATCCTTTATACTGTGCTGCTTTTTTAAAGGGAAAATGTCTGGAGAAAATTGTTAACTATGTAGGTAAATATGGCACACTATTAAATTTAAAATTCCAGAGAGATTTTTCAATATTTACAATTCTGATTTCCTTGTAGATGTTCCTAAAACAATGGCATCATTAAACCTTAAAATTAATACCTTACATTGAGAACAAATGCTATGCTTTTTATAAGCATCTCCTTAATCTGTTCTTTCTCTTCATTTAGTATCAGTTGAGCACCTTCTCTGTGCCAGACACCATGCCGAGCCCTGGTGAGTACAGCAGACGGAGTCCCTGGGAATAAAGGAGGCAACGATTGCAACCCATTGCGGTGTCTTCCGTAAGTGCTTCTGCATGGCTAATTTAAACCTGTTTTACTAAAATTCAATCCCATTTCTCCTTGTTCTACCCACGGAGTAGGTAAACAACAGCCAATCACTATCCTCTCCAACATAGGCTTCCTGATACTTGAAACGCTCAAATTTCTTTTTTCTTGTTCAAAATAAATGTATTTTTCCACAAAGAAAAGAAGATTACATTTGATGTGTGCAACAAGCCAATATAACTCCTTTGCTGTGTCATCACATTGTCATTGATATGAAAATATAGAATATAAATTTTCAGTCACATTGAAAAGATAGAGGAAAATAGAGTCTCATGTGATCAACCAGTTTCTTAGGCATTAATCTATACACAATCCTGATGACACCATTCTAAAAAAAATGCACTATAATGAAACAAAAATCGTGCCACATTGCACTAGCTGAGGAAAAAGTAACTAATAGCTCTCTATCCCATACGACTCATATCTGAGTACCCAGCCCCCAAAGAAATCAAGACACACTGTCACTGAACCACATTATTATCCCTTAAGAAGACCATAAAATGTGTACATCACTCATTCATTGACATTGAACTTGTGCCAAAACTATTAAGAGCACATATTAATACGTATCCCAAATGTGTAGGAATGACTACAGAATAAAACATAAAATGAAATTGTTACTCACTATTAATTTGTCTTTTATAAATGATTAAGTAAAGCATATGAAGGAAATAAAAGGGCAATAAATACCCTTTTATCACAAACTGGGGGGTTTCTCTTACTCTGGGCTTGCACACAACCAGTTTAGAAATATGCATAATTGCCTATGGTCAACATCATATCACTGCCAGATCACACATTAAACAGATAACCACTATTATTATAAAAGCAACTTCCTTGACCTCATATTTTGGTCTGGCTAGGAATTCCTGTATTTTCCCAGATCAGCTGTTACACGGTGCCAATCTTGTGCTATGCATGTCAATTTTGTACCAGTGTAAGTGACCGGCGCCTTACGGAACATACTCGAAAACACACTTATATGCATAGGAATAGCAGAAGTTCAAGAAATATGATCACAGTTCTTGCAGGGCTTTTAAAAATCTGAAGTCTATGTGTGTTTTTCTATTATAGCTAAGGTACAGTGTGTGTTATTTGGCAGCTGAATTTGACATGAAAATATAAAAGGTTTGGGCAACCACATATTTGGAAATAGAAATCTTTCCTGAAAACATGGCTTTGGTTTTTAAACACAGCTAAATTTCTGGAAACTTCAATTTGTTAAAGACAGCCAAGACTTCAATCATATTTAACATATTCCTGGGGTTTACATATAGTGTTTCAAAGTAATAAACAACATCTTGTTTGGAGTAGCATGAAGAAAATGAGGCAAGCACTTCTTTAGAGTAAAAGCTCCACTTTTTAAAAATAGTTTGGAGACTCATTCTTATGTTGGTAAAATCACAAAACACTATTCAGCAAACAAAACATGATGAGCTCAATTCAAGTTGGTAAACATTTTTAGCTGGCTTCATTTGTAGCAAGAATTTTAATGTAACCATAACTTCAAGAATACATCTCTTATAATAGAGACTTGAGAGGGCAAAACTTTTTTTTAATTGTTAATAAGAACAATGGTGTCAAGTTTGCACTTGAAAATCAGAAAAGATGTGATGACAACAGTGAATTGATTGTTTGTACAAGTTTAAAAATCCCATTACAGCACACTAAAATGCAACCACATTTACTCACTAGCACTCTCACTGCAGCGACCAACAAGCCCCAGGCCTGATTCAGTAGCAGAAAATAGACTCCTGCCATAAGGTAGGGTCTATATATACCTTACCTCCAGCACATGAAACTAGCAGTAAACCTGTACTTCTTTCACATGCTTTTGCCTCATTGGTCTAAACACAACAGCGATGTCTGAAAACTCTTAAGTCTCTGAGTAAGAATAACAAGCCCTTTTCAACAAGCAAAACATGATGAGTCAAAATAGTCTTATCCAAGGAAAGGAAAGTGTTTTCTCTATACTCTTTTTAAGAAGTCAGGTCAGGGCACCCATGTGGCTTAGTCCGTTAAGTGTCTGCCTTCAGCTCAGGTCATGATCCCAGCATCCTGAGATCATGGCCCACATTGGGCTCCCTGCTCCACAGGGCGTCTGCTCCTCCCTCTGCCTCTGCCTCTCTGTCTCTTTCATGAATAAATAAATAAAATTTAAAAAAAGAGAGAGAGAGAGAAATCAGGTCTAATTTCATTTCACTCTGCTTTTTCCCTAAACAGGGGCTCAATGAACAGAACATCCATTGTAAGAACAATTACAGATTCACATCCAGATAATTTATGACAAACCAACTAATAAGCATATGAGCATCTTGTTCTGTGGTCAATAATCCTTAATTTTGTCTGCATGTTATTCCTTTTTTTTTTAAAGATTTTATTTATTTATTTGACACAGAGAGAGAGAGATCACAAGGAGGCAGAGAGGCAGGCAGAGAGAGAGGGGGAGAAGCAGGCTCCCTGCTGAGCAGAGAGCCTGATATGGGCCTCGATCCCAGGACCCTGAGATCACGACCTGAGCTGAAGGCAGAGGCTTTAACGCACTGAGCCACCCAGGCGCCCTGCATGTTATTCCTAACTGGTCTTATATTAGATACTTTATTTCTAATGATCAGTAAGTAAAACATGGGAATTTGTCTGAAGGTTTAAAAGTTTGTGAGAAAATACTTCACACTTATTAGGATAGATACCATCAAAAAAAAAGAAAACAACAAGTGTTTGGGAGGATGTGGAGAAATTGGAGGCTCATGACCTATTGGTGGGAATGTGAAATAATGTGGTCACTATAGAAAACAGTGTGTCAGTTCCTCAAAACATTAAAAATAGAATTACCATATAATCCAACAATTCTACTTCTGGGGATATACCCAAAAGAATTGGAAATAGTGTCTCGTACAGATATTTGTACACCCATGCTATAGCAGCATTATTCGTAATAGTCAAATTGTGGGAGCAATGCAAGGATCAATTAATGCATGAATGAGAAACAAAATGTAGTATATTCATACAATGGAATATTATTCAGCCTTAAAAAGGAATGCTATTCTAAAAAAAAAAAAAAAGGAATGCTATTCTGACACATGCTACAACATGAATGAATCTTGAGGACATTATGCTACGTGAAATAGGCCAGTTACCAAAAAGCAAATGCTCTAAGATTCCCCTTACGTCACGTGCCTTGAGTAGTCAAATTCATAGAGACAGAAAGTAGAATGGTGGACGGTGGTTCCCAGGGCTGGGGGTAGAGGAGAATAGGAAGTTATAGTTTAATGGGTACAGAGTTTCTGTTTTGCAGGAAGAAAAGAGCTCTATAGATAGGTTGCACAACATGAATATACTTAACACTACTGAACTGTATACTTAAGAATGGTGAAGGTGGTAAATTCTATGTGATGTGTATTTTGCCCCAAGGAAATATTTTTTAGTTGAAATAAATAAGTCTGTGTGGTCCAAAGATCAGAGCCAAGCATGTTGCATCATTTCATCATTGAATCTTCACAAGAACACAGGCCATGAGTGATATCGTGTCCATGTCACAGATGGCACAGCTAAGGCCAAAACCTTGGAACTTAGAAAAGCTCACACTTAGTTCAGTGGAGGGTTTGGGGGGACAAATGACTCCACACCTGTGCTATGTCCAGTAGCACACTCTGCCTCTTACATTAACCTTGATACCTTACTGCAAATTCCCATGATTTAGTCCATGGCTCCAAACAGCAATCATTGTCATTCAATTAACCATATGTGAGCTGGTCTTAATCTTAATGCCCATGTCTTTAGCACTAAATAGGCACGGGGATAAGAAGACAAGATTCCTGGCTTGCACGGTTTACAGTCCAGCAGATAAAAACAGAAATGCAAACAAAGGCCCTTCCACGTAAGCGGAGATAGAACAGATTTACAGCCTTCAGCTGGAGTTCACAGGAGCGGAGAACGCCCTGCTGAATGAAGGGGCTGAAGACATGCCGCTGTCATTTCTGCTGTGACAGTCACCTCTCCTCTAGCCTTTTCATCCTTGCCTCCATCACTGTTCAATATGAAAATATCTCCACTTTTTCGTAGAGGATGGAAGCCTGAAAAGGCCTGTGTTAAATGTCTGTTTGTCAAAGAAGTTTCTGATCCAAAAGAGAAAAGGATTTGTAAGAAACTCCAACCATCCACTTAGAGAAAAAATACTATGAAATATTAAGAGTTTGACTAAACCTCTCTTCCTACAGTCTAACAATGAACAAATATCAGGAGAAAAAAAGGAAAATCAGCAATTTAAAACCATTTCCTCACCAATTCACAGCTTAGACTCTCAAAATCCTAACACACACATGCACACACAAAAAGATACTTACAGTCTTTGTCCAGAGGAGTAAAGTTTTGTATGTTCCCTATGTAAGCAAGAAGCGATAAGATGGAGTAACTTTAGTAATAAACCTTAAGACTTTAAAAATCATTAAGAAAAGGTCTATAGAGTCACGTCTAGATAGGCCTAGGAGAACTTTGAAAGTACACGTATTAAGAACTGTAAAATCTTAAAGGGATAGGGAAATCTTTCACTCCTTATTTTATATAATTTTATTAATATATGATGCAATTTTTGGCATTTTTCAAATAAAAAAGGAAAACCAGACAAGACTAATAAATGCTTTCATAAATGCATATTGCAGTATAAAAGAAGGAAGTCCATTGTCAATGACTATGTTGATTTACATAACAGACACCTTTATCCTTCGTTAACAGGAAGTACTATAGCGCAGTGGTTAGAAGTAGGGGTTTTTAAGTCAGGCTTTGGTTTGAATTTAAGCCTCATTCTCACTGGTTGTGAGCTGGAAAAATATGATTTTTTTTCCCACCAAATTCCATCAAAATTTATGTTCCCATCTGTAAAATGGGGATAATCATACCAATCTCTCAGGTTTATTGTTAAGGTTTAGAGGTTACTATGTCTGGTACATACCGATTAATCTGGCACATACTGATTACATACTGTTAAATACAATTATTAGAAGATTACAGTTAACAAAAGAGACCAGGTGACTCTACAATGTTACCAATAAATTAGCTGAATGTAGACATAAAGGATCAGGAAAAACAAACTGATAATAGACCATAAGGAAAGCTTGAATTTGATAATAAGTCAGCTTAATTACTCAGATATTGATTAGGATAATAATGAAGTTAAATTTGTATCCTGTTTCTAAAGATATCATGTGCTTGCTTGCTCTTCTAGTTTCCTAAGTAGTCAACAATCTCAAGAGAATGTTCTTGAGACTTAACCATGTATGATTAAAAATAATAGATGATATTGAAAGCATCTGGTTCAGCAAATGCTCCCAGGACTGAATAGTCAAGGTACTAATGCGGCTTTTTAAGATAATACAAACTGCCAATAGGAATGTTGATTGAATTTCTAAAAGGTAAACTCCTTAACACAGAGGAATGAAAAGTTATTTTTTAAAGAGTTAAAGGCGATTCAGTTGAGATTTATCACAGTTAAGTACTAAACCAAGACAAGAAAAAAAAGCTGATACAAATAAAAGTTAGGCAGAGATTTTAAAAGCAAGCTGTTTGGACAGTTAGTAGAAATCTTTATATGTTTATGTAATAAAATCACATAAACAGAAATAACAAAGTTAGGCTGAAAGGAGAATGGCAGGCAATGAACTCGAAATCTACAAAATATTTCAAATAATCCTAAACATTTTTCTACAAATGTTAAACTGAGCCTCCTCATTAAAGAATAATTTTTTAAGTCAGAGTTCAGTGGGGGGGGCAGGGATTTAACAATGGAGAGGCATAGATTTATCTTGCTGTCTCAGCAAGTATTGTCATAAAACAATTTTGCTTTCCAACTTTGTAAAAAGAGCATTTGAGCAGTGTACACATACCAGAAGAAATTATTGTGGGCAGAGAAGTAAAGTTATACTGGCCTTTTATTCCTCTCCTACTGTTACAGAGATTTAATCATATCTGGGACATGTATGCAAAGCCCACCAAAGATATTGGCAGGGTGGAAGCCATCTTTACAGTGAAACGTGGAAGCTCTTGACTCCTTTAAGAAATCTGTCCCGGTCAACCACCCACAAAACGACTTTGTCTTAGAGATAAATGAAGTCCAGTCACTATTTCCAAAGTAGCACTTACTCTACCTGGGAGGAGACAGAACATTCTGGATCTGCAGATTCCCCCGACCTTGACTTTCTCCTGTTTGCCCATTAGCACAGATTAGTTTACTGTTCACATTGTACCCTAGACACTAGTCTGAGAGAGCAAGCAGACTAAAACAGAAGCAACCCTTTGCTGAGAATGGGAAGTGGGCTAGGGGTAGGGCACGGTGGAGGAACAGCATAAAGGCATCAGGCCAGAAAAACAAGCTGTGATGGACATACGGTGTCCATATTTTCCAAACGCAAATTCATGACACACAGCTTGACAAGTATGATTGTACTTATGGGAACAACAGGACAGAATATTTACAACCCAGGGTTGCCCTGGAAAATCTAGGGTATATAAACACCACATCCATAAAGGCATTGCAAGTGGGAAGGCTAACATAACCAACTTTGAATTCTGCAAGTGCTGGCCAGCACATGTGAAAGCAAGTTGAAGTCCCCCTCGTCTCTATTTATTTCGATCACAGATGCATTACATATTTTTGACACATTTAGGATCTCTATTCCAAAGACTTGCCATAAGAATAGCAGGTGATATCTGAATGAAATAGATTTTTACAGTTGAGTAGAAAAGCGGGCACCATATCAGATTAGAATTGCTTGCCAAACTTGTCTGCCCAGGCCTTGCAGGGGGATTAAACTCACCCAGAGACTTCAGAGTAACAGAAGAGAGGAACTCTTCTCAGAAAGCCCATGCACACTCGTACACAGCTTTCGGATGAGGCTCCACAAGTTTTCAGAAAAAAAATTAATCAATTTAAATATGTGCCCCCTTTTTCTTGCCTTACCTCCATTTAATTACTTGCATATGAGAGTCATTGTTTCTTACACGAACCCCCAAAAAAATACTTCAGTGAAATCGTCTTGTCGGAAGAAAGACAAAGGTCAATAACCTAATATCCCCAAGCAACCCTAAAACAACAAACCAAGGAGGGGAAAAAAGTGAAGAAATGCTCAGAACTGGGGAAAGATCTTCATTCGCTGTATTCTTTTGACAGTGGATAAAGTTATGATTTCCCCAATAACTCTAAATAGATAGTGTATCCAACTTTTACAGAATATATAAGGAGACCCCATAAAAGATTGGAAGAGTTACTCCGTGGGAGATCAGAAATGTTTTAAGAACTAGAAGTATATCAATACATGTTGTCAATGCACCATAGAAACTGGAGTGGGAAAATGCCTGACGGATTATCTAATAAAAGGAAAGTTCCTCTCTTTCACATGAGGAAACTGAGGCATGACAGCACATCCAGGGTTACCTCGCTAGCTGCAACAGAGTCAAGGCACAACTCCACCTCCTGCAGAGCTTACGGATGAGTTTATTCATCTGTAAAATGAGGGTGCCGGACTCCGAGGTCAATGCCAACCATTATATCCTGCCTGCAATGCTGTATTGATTGATTGCTTTGTAATCTACTTATTTGTATTTTGGCTCTTAAATAAAGGTAAGGCTGCCAGGTTTGACATATTTCTAGCCCTTAGAAAGCTGACCTGACAGTAAAGCCCTTCCAAAACATTTATAGAGACAATGTTCAGAACAATTTGCAGAATTTAATAAGGTGACACATTTTGAAGCATGCTGCAGTTACAGGCGGCTAGCCTGCATGGATGCATGTGAGGGAGGTATTATTTTTTTTTAATTTTCAAGATGTCACTGACAAGGGAGACATATGCCAAATGGTAACATAGGCCTCTATTTAAAAAAAAAAATCCTTGAAAAAGGCATGAAGAGCAACGAAGAGCATGACGTAAGAAGAATGAATCAAACATCAAAACATGATACCGGGAATGGAGAAAATACACTGATTAAAATTATTTAAGGTCATCTGATGCCTCTTCTCTTCCACTTACACCTGACCCCAAAATATAGCCATGTAGAGGTTTCCCAATATTTAATAGCCTAATATGAATCCTGGAGAGATCCTCTTCAATCAGAGTATATAAATTAGTATAAAATCAGACTATACTTTTAAAATCTTCTATATTAGTTATGTTTCTTGTTTATCTTTACCATAGACTCCTACCAGTATTTCATACAGTTCTAAGGTAGAATTTACCCGGTAAAAGAGAAAAATGACTATGTGACATAAACACTGAATGAATGCTCAAACTGTTAAAAGCAAGGGTAGCCAACTTACTATTACTATCTAAAAAATGGTATGATCGGGGCACCTGGGTGGCTCAGTGGGTTAAAGCCTCTGCCTTCAGCTCAGGTCATGATCTCAGGGTCCTGGGATCCAGCCCCGCATTGGGCTCCCTGCTCAGCAGGGAGCCTGCTTCCTCCTCACTCTGCTTGCCTCTCTGCCTACTTGTAATCTCTGTCAAATAAATAAATAAAATCTTTAAAAATAATAATAAAAATAAAAAATGGTTTGATCGGATGTAGTATATTTTACATATATTATAGGTAAGATGCTTTAAAACATAATAAGCTAGTGAGCAGAACATTCTTTTAGGGTCATAGGTACTTTTTTCTTAATACATAGTAGAATACCACCAAAATCATGATTGGAAGCAACTAAGAAAACAAAAGTACTTGGAAAAATTGTTGCACAGTCTGGTTGCCCGATTTCCTGACTGACTTCACAACTGCCACGTAACCAGGTGAAAGTTTCAGATCTCTAAAGCATTTTTCCTATACTGATAGTAGGATCTACACTTTGCAATTAAGCAGGCCTGTTTTTGAGCTCATGGCTTACTAGCTGTTTACTCTTGGGCAGTTACTTAATTTCTCAGTGACCGTTCCATTATCTGAAATAATAATAATGTCTGAATCACTAGATTCTTAAAGTGATTAGATTAGATGGTATCGAAAATTTAGCTGTCATGGTATATGACACCAGGAAGCATCCAATAAGTGAAGGGAGTCCTAGCAGTAGTAATAAGAGTAGGAATGGACCTTCTTATGTTTTTATCTGTTGTGACATGTTGTCATGAAATTAACACAGGTCTTGGATTCAAGGAGGGTTGGGTCTCAAGTCAAACTCTATGCTCAGTGGTTGGGTGATTAGAGATTGTCTCTGGTTTGTTTCTTCTCTGAAATGGACATGTTATTACTTTTCTTATGAAAATTAAATGAGATAAGACATGTTGCTACACAGTGCCTGGCACAATGAGGGATCATAAGAAAATGCTAGTTCCAGCACTCCTTGTCTTCACAACTCCCTCCATTCCTTTGTTCACTCATTCACAAGCATGTTCTGATCCCTGGGAATACAAAAGAAACAAGACTGTCCATTCGGGTTTCAAGAAGGGGATAAGAAGGTAGAGAAAGCGAGAGATTATAGGATGTGATAATGAACAATTTAAGGGAGTTATAAACTATTCTTGAAAGCACAAAAGAGAATAGAAGAAAGCTTTCTTGAAAAGTCTTAAAAAGACCTTAAAAATCAGTGAGGCCACTTAATATCCACTAGAAATGGCTACAACGAAAAAAAATTCAACAACACTAATGACAACGACAAGAAAAACAACAGAAAATAACAAGTGTTATTTCCACAAGGATGTGGAGAAATTTGAACCATTATACATTGCTCATGGGAATATAACATTCAACAGCTGCCATGGAAAACAGTTTAGGGGCTCCTCAAAAAGTATAATATAGACTTAAGACCCAGCAGTTTCACTCCTAGGTATATACCCAAAGAACTGAAAGAAGATACCCAAATAGATGATAGTACATAAAAGTTCATAGCAGCACCATTAACAATCACCAAAACATGTAAACAACCCAAGAGGAAAAATAAAAGGTAGTATAGCCACATAACGGAGTACTACTCGGCCATAGTAAGGAATAAAGGATTGACGAATGCTACGACATGTATGAACTTTGAAACATTATGTTAAGTGAAAGAAGCCAGTTACACCAGACCATGCATGCATTATGTGATTCTATTTATATAAAATGTCTGTAGTAGGCAAATCTCTGAAAACAGAAAGATTCGTGGTTGATTAGGGCTGAGGAAGATGGGGGGCGTGAGACCTGAAGGGTGTAATGTTTCTCTTTGTGGAAACAAAAATATTCTAAAATTGACTCTGGGGGTGCCTGAGTGGCTCAATCAGTTAAGCATCTGCCTTC
Organism: Ailurus styani; assembly: GCA_002007465.1. Classification (NCBI taxonomy): domain Eukaryota; kingdom Metazoa; phylum Chordata; class Mammalia; order Carnivora; family Ailuridae; genus Ailurus; species Ailurus styani. The sequence continues at coordinate 3,329,651 of LNAC01000068.1, forward strand.
CACTTAGGTCATGATCCCTGAGTCTTGGGATCTAGCCCTACCTTAGGCTCCCTGCTCAGCTGGGAATTGGCTTCTCTCTCTCTCTTCCTTTGCCCCTTTCACCCCGCTCGTGCTCTCGTGCTCTCTCTCTCTCTCTCTCTCTAATAAAAAAAATAGAATCTTAAAAATAATAAAATAAAATTGATTCTGGTGATGGTTGCACCTATCCATGACTATACTAAAAACTACTGAATTGTAGGCTTAAAATGGGTCCGTTAGAAGACTTAAAATGGCTCAACTATCTCAGTCTGTTTTAAAAAGAGAGAGAAAGCAGCTAAAAATAAAAATGTTAACACACACACACACACACACACACACACACACACACACACACAATGTCCTAGGAGTTTAGCCAGACTTCCCCTAGATCCAGTATGGATAGTGACCACTGGTGGCCATTCCAGGGCTGGAGATGAAAACAAACTAAGAGTGTGTCAGGCACAGAAGGTAAGAATGGAACCACACATCCAAAGCCCAAGACAGGGAATGGTGTTAGCATCTTCTGCAACCCTAACAGGTTGAATGGGAGTGGGGCCTAGGAAAAGGGACCAGAGAACAAGGAGCGATGGAGATAACTTCGGACTTGGAAGAGTTCCACACAGCCGTGGCCTCGAGAGCAGGCCATGGAGTGACCCTACTGTTCTACTAGGCACTTGTGCAGGAACTTTGTGATCTTTCTTAAGCATCCATTTCCTGTAAAATGGTAACAAACATAATGCTCACCTCACAAGATACTCTGAGGATTTAACGAAACAAAATAGGTAAAGGATGTAGCCAGAGCCTGGCAAACAGTATGCTGTCAATAAGTATTAGCTCCTTGAATCTGTGGGAAACCGAGAGTTTAAAATGAGAGATTTCCAGTTATCAACAAAATGTTATATTAGATGATAAAGATTTCAAGCTTTTTGAACTTTTGAGTAATTTATACACATTACCACTAATTTAACTTCCTCTGATCCATCAAGAAACACACATGGTTTTTTAAAAACCTCTAGAGAATTATGGCAAATGTCTCCTAGACTAATGATACTGATCCAGCCTCAGAGCTCAAGCTCAGCCATAAAAATAACAAGTTCTTTTACGATGATGATATTCTAATAAAATATCCCAAACTTTATTCTAGGTATACACAATCGAATATTGGCAAAGCTAATTCAACCAAGAGCATTCTAGCCAGTAAATAATAAATTTTCAGAAGCCAAAATTTCCATTTACACCTGTAAATAGAAAATTCAATTTAATGCAAATTGTTAAATAATAAGACCAGTGGGCAATGAACCATACTAAGCACATCATATGAAATGGATCAGTCATGCAGCATGGTGACCGGGAAAGAAATCTGTGACACGTTCTGTAGCTAAATGCTACGTGTTTACACACACGTGCACACACATATGTGCACCGAACAGGGTGCTAACCCAGAGACACAGTACACATATGAAAAAAAGTACAAATTCCAATTGAGTGGCTGATTTCCTTCCTCTGTATTTAAAATCTTTTGGTCACCTTCATGGGATCATCTAACCATGAAGAATGCTATTTTATACAATGCTTGGCAAAGCAGTTGTTAGGAAGAGAAATCCTGTAAATGGTTTCACTGTAGCTAAAAATCATTAAGAAGTGGATTCAGGCATGCTCTTTATTAAGATCTCCTCCTTGAGAAAGTTCAGAAGTCACTGTCCACAAATTTAAAAAGTAGCATAATATTTAGAGAATCCCTCCAGTTGTGAGGCACACAAGATGAAAGTCACTCAAAGTAGATAATTTTTTCTTACCGTAATCTGGGCAATAAGATATAACTTAGGCTTCAGAGATTTTGGAGGTTGTTCAAGGTGCTAGATTTAAAGATTTTATTTATTTATTTGACACAGAGAGAGAGATTACAAGTAGGCAGAGAGACAAGGAGAGGAGGAAGCAGGCTCCCCGCTGAGCAGAGAGCCCGATGCGGGCCTCGATCCCAGGACGCTGAGATCATGACCTGAGCTGAAAGCAGAGGCTTTAACCCACTGAGCCACCCAGGCGCCCAAGGTGCTAGATTTAAGATGTATCTTAGAGCATGTCTAGAGAGCAAGGGACTTTGGGGAGAAAAGTTTGGAAGAAAATAGGTTTGATTTTTCCAGCCCTCTCTCTCTCTCTCTCTTTTTCTCTCTTTAAATAAAACATCATGCATCTGAGCTTAGAAACAACTTAAAAGAAAAAAAAATCACATGGATCATCTTTCACCCTAGTCACCAAGGCGCTGACACCCTAACAGAGGCTGTTATAACAAGAAAGTAAAATCCTTAATGCTGATGTAACACTTTGCTTTTTGAGTTCCCAGAGTCTGAAGAGTATGCAGACAAAAAGTCAAGCAAATCTTAGCCGCAGATTTTTTTTTTCCATATGTGTTTGTGAAATACCTGTTTGCCAGGAACTGAGGAATTTCACAGGAAGTGGGACTTTGGGGCTAAAGGTAGGAAATACCAGGGTAAGCCTGGACAAGTTGGTCACCCTAAGTGTTTGTCAATAAAAGACTAAAACTGACATATAATCATAATGATTTGATGTGACACACACATCAAATCAACACGCATATATTGAAATAATTTTAAAATAATGGCATTCAAATGCGAAAATGCAAAATGTTCAGCTAATGAACATTTAGTTATTTCTACACTTCGATGAGCTCCCATCAAATATTCAAGGAAATTTTCAGGTGTATTTTCCAATCAGAAGGACCCATGATCAACATAAGAATTCAGCCCAAGGGGCGCCTGGGTGGCTCAGTGGGTTAAAACCACTGCCTTCGGCTCAGGTCATGATCCCAGGGTCCTGGGATCGAGGCCCACATCGGGCTCTCTGCTCAGCAGGGAGCCTGCTTCCTCCTCTCTCCTCTTTCTCTGCCTGCCTCTCTGCCTACTTGTAATCTCTCTCTCTGTGTCAAATGAATAAATAAAATCTTTAAAAAAAAAAAAAAAAGAATTCAGCCCAAGACCCCTGGTCCCTAATAATCTAGGAAATTTTGGAAAAAAGGGTTTTAACAGAAAATTATTCCTATACTGATTCAGAGACCTGATTCTATTTTTTAAATAATTAAACTCAAATTTATGTTAGCCTGAAATATTAATATAATTAAGGAAGTAAAATATTATCTGGAATATGGCTTTAACCCAACCAAAATAAAACATCAGATCATTTTCTTTGTTATATCACTTGAACTTAGCATTTTTTTCTTGCTAAGAAATGTTTAATGAAACTAATACAGTGCAAGAAAGTTTTTATGTCTACCTACCTTAATCACTACCCACTTACATCTTCACATTTTTAAGAAAGATGAAAACACAGATTAGCAAAGTAACAGTTATTTCTTTCTAAATTTATTGTAGGTGTATTTGATTTCTTCCAAATTTCCAATGATATCTGCTATATTTTGTTATTGAAATACTTCATGTGATTAATTAAGAAGTAGTGATAATGTAGGACTACTTCATCCAAAGATCTACCAGCATATGGAAAACACTGCAAATTACCAAATAAGTCCACTGAGTGAAACATAAAGTAAAAATGAGTTTAAGAGACAGCTGGACATGTTTATGTAGGCAAAGGGGTTGGAAGATATGCTGACAACACAGAGAGGTGTGTTGCAATAAACTTGAAGGAGACAGGCCATTGGGCCAACCATCCCTTCTCTATCCAGGAATTCCTTATGTTCTCATTAGTGTCTCACATCTGGACAGCTGCATTATTAAAATCTGGCCCTAAACTTGAGTCAATGAAAGAGTCTGGTGTCTCAATTTCATTCTTCCTTTACATATTAAACACACACACACACACGTTTCAACTTTTGTTCAAGGAAGCATTTCGTGTCCAGATGTCAGATTTTTGTGACTCATGGCCAAGCAGAGAGAAGGGCTCTGTGAACAAGCTTGTTCTGATCATGTCCACCTCTGTCTGATACAAGTACATATTCATGGCACCTCACTTTCATAAATACAACATTCTAAACAGTCCTTTGAATGACCACCTTCGGTACTGAGTTAGGCCTCAAGCTTCCATAGCTCAGTTTCTTGGGAAGAAAAAAAATGTTTTTAAGGGTTAGAGAAAAAGGGCAGTTCTCTTCATTCCTTTATCTTTCCTCATCTTTCAAAATATGTGGTTAGGAAAGATTTTGTACAGGATTGGTTAGAAGCCAAGAGTTTCACTGACCCTCTTAGTCATTGCCATTTCACATTTCTTGCCTCAGGAACTGGTTGAGCTTTTGAACGCATTCACATTTTAATTTATATGATGTGAGCATAACCTGCATCTGAATATAAATTCCAAACACCTGCACTGGCACTTTACAAGCAATGCACACTTGGATCCCCACTGTTGCATTTGCTCTCAATCTTGGTTCCCATTAGGTTGGTGCTATTATCTTACGTTTTTAGATTTAGAAACTAAGGCCCAATGACAGTAAGGGACTTGGCCAAAATCACTTGCCCAAGTGGTAAGAGGTCGAGTTACAGTTTGTGCTGTGTAACTCCACCTTTTAAATATATATATATATTTATAAATATATATTTTATGTAAATGTAATATAATATAATAATATTATATATGTGTATATATATTATATATATGCACCTGGGAACATAGACATGAGTGAAGTTACATTCAAACAGAAAATAAAAGCCCATCTTTACTGTGATTTTTTTAAAAAATAAAGTTGAGCAAAAATACAAATGATAAGCTTGTATCTATTGGGCTCACCTCTAAAGACCTAATTCACTACATAGGAATAACATATGCAGATATGCTATTTGGTTCTCACAAGTCAAGAGGAAAAATGCCTAAGGAAACAAAATTCATATATTCACTAATTAAAGTCTTCTTTATAGTTTTGCTATCATTTTTTGTTATTCCATGTAAAAAAAAGTATAACCATTAGAGTCAATAAATAAACCAAAATACTGTCGTTGTTTGTTTATATTTGTTTAAATTTTAAGCATCATACTTTTCACAGCAAAAACCCAAGCACTACCTATATTGTAATGAACTGACACTGAAAATGATATCATCCCAACAAAAGCCAAATCCACATTCAAAAGCTATGAACTGTTCTTGGTGCCCACCGAGGCCTTATTCACTATTTGGGCAACACAGATAGTATTGGAATACAAAGAGACGCGAGAGAGAGGAGCTGTGGTGGCCAGAGGAAGAGGGCATTGAGGAAAGAGAGACAGAGCCTGCCATCCAGGGAGGACCGACACACCCGAAAGCCACGGAAGAAGCAGCACCCCCAACATCCGGTCCCTTCTGGTTATTCATTGTACCTGCTTTGTTGCCCATTTCATACTCTGGTTCTCTCCTGGAACAGGCGGCCTGGCCTGAACCCCAGTTGGAGGCTCCTCTCATGATAATCTGTCTAGTCCTTGCCAGGATCCTCCTGTCAGTGTCTAGAGTTTATCCATGAGACCCAGCAGCTGACTGGAGTCCTATTTCCACTGAAACAGAACCCCCAGAAAGTCAGAGCTACTTCCTCATACTTGATAAGAAGAGCTACCGCCCACCAGAATGAGCTCTGGATCTTGAGGTCAGCTTCTCATGAGCTTTGTGAATCAAAGCCCTCTAGCTATTGTCATTGGAACACGGGCCTCCCTCCCTGAAGCTCTGACTCTAGGCTTTCTCCTCTCTCCCTCCCAGCCTGCTCTGAGGACCCAACATGCCTTTAGCCCCGCTGGAATGGTTATAACATGTCACAGGTGATTTAAACTAATTTCAGTGGTGGTTAATGGATTTCAAACACCTGACCTTCTGCGCATTAGGAAGATCTACTCTTGCCTTCACTTTATTTTGTAGCTATCATTTGGCGGGATGGGCCTGCTGTCTATACTCTCAATAGCATTCATCACATACCGTCTCTCTTCCTTGCCAGCCTGCAAAGATCAGGTTTGTCTGGATCACTGCTGTATCCTTATTCTCAGCATGGAGACTAATACATAGTAGGCAACTGGTAAGCATTTCCGGAATGAATAACTATGCAATACATGTGTGTAATTGTCAAGCAATTCATTAGTTTAGGAAATGAAGTGCCCACCACATATCTGAATTTATTATTTGGCCCATCATCCTGATGCATTAACCAATACGTTTTAACTTTAACATATTTACACATAAGGACATACTTTGTAAAACTGTTTAACGAATTTCGATGGATAGGTAGGAGGAAGATTACAAATATCTTTGCATTCAGTCGTTGCTTCATAGTCTATGCAGAATTTCTTTTGTATTACTGGCCTCTCAAGAGTGACTTAAAGCACAAATAAATGATATGTTTCTATCTACCACCCTAACTTATGTGAAATTTTTCTCCCCTCAGAAGAGTATCTGCCAAATTTGCTTTATAAAATTCTAAGTAAACTAAAGTAAAAGACAGTCCCTTGCTGGAAGTAGCATTTTCATTCAACAACAGAACTATAATAAATATACCTTTTCCTTGGGCTTCACATTTATCAAAAAAAAATCCTAGAAAGTTATAGCTAAGATATATTGAGATGGTCTCATTACGTTTCCTTAAAACTAAATATTTTAAGAATTTATGATGAAAGGAAGAAAATATTTTTAAATATTCAGGTTCAATATGATCCCTGCTGCCCCTACTCTCCCATCTCAAATAAACCAAAATAATTTTCCAATTTTGCTCCCAAACTACTCTCTTGAAAACCTCTGTTTCTTATTTGGTGTCTTTATGTACTGCATACAAGTAACAAACCAGTTATGGAAGAGAAGAGAAAAAATTTCTTCAGGTTGCTCTCTTAAAACCAAGGCTCCCTTTCTAACATGTACATATAAATGTACATGTATGTATCAGGGCCAATCTGAGTCACAGGATAGAGTTCAATTCAATTTTCACGGTGGCCCCCTGTGACTCTGAGCCAGTCCTCTCAACACCCTATTTCCTCATCTGTCATAGAAGAATACGAAAATTTGCTCTTTGCCAGTTTCACAAAGATGCTTCCGCATCTGAAACATACTTGGGACTCCCAAAATGGGTTTGATTATTTTGTCTTACTCCATCAAAATCTTAATTTCCTGCTTTTCCAAATTGGGCATAATAATATCTGCCAACCTTGAAAGTTTATTGTAAGGATCAAGTGAAGATAATACATATGTAAAAGCTTTGAAATTTGAAAATGTTTTACATGTGAAAGTTATTTTTATTTGAATACTTTTGCAAATGCATGTCTAAACTAAATATAAGTTATTCAAAACTACAATGAGACCTTTCCAACTTTTTGGTCCCCTATTAATATGAAGTGCAGGAAGGCTAGAGGGCTTCCATGGCTAAATGTGTTATCTGTAGAACATGCATGTGCCCGGAGTTCTTTGTCCAATGGTGGAAATTAGCTTGTACCATGACATTCACCTTCAATTCAAAATGCATTTTTAAGTGTCCACCATGTGTCAGATACTTACTAGGAGTTGAGGGTATGTCTCAGCTTGGGCTGCTACAACAAAATACCATAGACTGGGTGGCTTAAACAACAGACGTTTAATTCTTACAGCTCTGGAAGCTGGGAATTCTAAGGTCAAGGTGTCAGGGAATTCATTTCCTGGCGAGAACTGGCTTTCTAGCTTATAGATGGCCACCTCTTGGTGGGGGCCCATGTGCCCTTTCCTTGGTGCATGTGCACGAGGAGAGCAGGTTCTCTGTGTTCTTCTGCTTACAAGAGAACTGATCCCACGGTGGGCACCCTGCCCTCGTGACCTTATCTCAACCTAATTACCTCCCAAATGTCCAACCTCCATGTATCATCACATTGGGAATTAGGCCTTCAAAAAATGAATTCTGGGAGATACAACATTCAGCCCATAATATGGTATAAAGATGAAAATGACAGTGTCCCTAGCCTCCTGGAAGCTTTACAGTGGTTGAAAGAAGACACAGAAAGGAAGGAGAGCCGTGCAGAACGTCAAGTGCCATGAGGACACAGGGGAGCCAGCCTCAGATGTCCAGGAGGAGATGACATGTGAGCTGAGTTAAAGAATGAACACAGAAGTCAGCCAAATGAAGGGATAGGAGAGAATATTCCCAGTAAAGAGCATAGCGAATGTCCCTGACATTGGGAATGATATGTTTTTTTTAGGGAAAATACAAACCATAGCACAAAAGTCTAATGTGCCATTTGAAGATTGGCAGGAGAGGAAAGTGAAGAAGAGAACATGTTCCACCTCTGAGGGCCTCGTGTGCTTGGCTAAAGAACCTGTGGTTTACAGCACTGGCGCTACGCCTCTCACACTGCAGTATTCAAACCAGGGGAGCAGGCAGCATTAACATGGCCCGCTGACTTGGAGTCTCTATTTTACCCAAAACTGTGAAAGAGACGCAAAGTTGAAATTGCTAAATATAAGTACTAATTAATAAGTATAAATATGAAAACAGCCATCCTCCGGCTTCCATCTTTGGGGTTAGGTGAATTTGTGAAGCACCACAGTGATGTCAAGCAGAACCTGCTGATGGATTTCAGGCCCAGCAGTGCCACAGTCAGATATGTTCCAGATCCGTCATTTACTCTGGTGATGGTATGGAGAATGGACATGAGGGAGAAAAGACAGGAAACAGGAAAGCCAGCTGGGAGGTGGGCACTGTCTTCCAGGAAAGAGATGAAGAGTACCTGAGATAGGACAGGGATGTCTGTATGAAGGACTGGGGAACGTGAGCACGTGTGAGAAACTTGTGGAGATAAGGATCGTTAGCATTTGCTGGGCGATGAAGTACGGACTTTTTTAAAAAGAGAAGAGTCAAAAGTCGCCCCAGAATTTGGGCTTGGAAGACTAGATGGACAGTTGTGCCCTTCAGCAAGCTGTGGAATATGGAAGAACGTGACAATTTAGAAGTTTATGACTTCAACTCTGACCACGTATATTTCTACATACCCAAGAAAATCCAGGTGAAGACGCTCAGAATTCATCCTGGTAGTCTTCTCTGATTCTCCTGTGAAAAACCACAAGCATTTGCAAGGTGGTCAGAATTAGTGGGGCATTTGGCTTTAGCTCCTTCCCCACTTCCGGTGGCCACCTCTATAGAGTTCTTGTGTGACCTAGGCTCAGCTCCTTCACTGTTTTCTCAGGTGCCTGTCAACAGCTACAACAGAGTAGTGATTGCCTGAGTGTGGTATTCTTAGAGAAGCACCAACCCAATTCTGCAGAGTTCCTTGGTTTTCTAAACTCTCCAATAACACATCACGTATCACTGATGTGATGACTACTTGTAAATAAGTAACCCCGGAGAAAATTCGTTATTATATCCTCCACCAATCCCTTAGCCTCCCGTGTCCCTCTTTCTGAACTTTATTTCACCTCCAACAACTTCGTTTCCAATCCAGCTCCTGGCTTCCCAATTATAATAAAACAAATACTGATCTCAGGTGGGGAATAAGCATCAGAAACAGATGAACTCATAAGACAAAAATCTTATGTCTCTGTCCTCCTGTTTTCATGCAAATGTCCCCAGTAATTAAATCAAGAAAAGAAAATGTAGCAAAAACATATCAGCCAAATGGTTTCAAATTTTCAAAAGAAGCTGTAAATATGGTCCTTTTTAGAAGATCAGGTTCTAACTAGAGTATGAGAAAGGGTAACAGTTGTTCTGATGAAGCAGTTTTTAAATTCTTGTCAGTGATTTAAAGAGAGATAACTGATGTATGTTGAAGAAGCTGGCAAGATTTTTAAATAGTTCGGACGCTACAGGGAGCATTTTTTTTTTTCTTAAAGCAATGTACTCAGAAGTGTTGGCAAGATTTTATTTGAACGTAGCAGTGCTTATGTGAGGAAGTTATTTTGAATTACCCTAGTATAAATATGTATGACTTTATTTGTATTGAAAATTTCCTTTGCAAGTGAGTGACTGAGGGACTGTTATATCTCTATTGCTTGGTAAATGATTCTGGTATTTCATTTTGGAAATAAAATCTTATACTCAGAATTCAAAAATAATATCAGAATCCTGTTTATGACCACAGGTGATTTTTGCACCTACATAAATACCTTTTGACTCTTATTTGCTGTGTGGAACAAATGGCATCTGTTGTCGTACGCCTGGCTTCCTTTCTGCAGTATTCATGCATGCATGCATTCATTCATTCAACAGACATTCTTCTGCACCTCTCAGACACTGAACTCCATGCTAGGCACTGAACATACAGCAATGGTGTTGAACTGGCCTTCCTTACAATATTTCAGGTCAACATTCTGTTTCATCTGGGCAGGTTTCTGCACTATAGTGGAAATTTCTAATCTTCCTATTATAGGTTATTATTTAAAAGCTAAGCCTGTTGAAGGCTGTGGACAAGGCCATCTTTAGTTTTTCCTCTGAACAGAGGGGAGACCAAAGAAAGGTAAGGAGAGATAAAGGCCCTGAGAAATAGGGCCTGAAGCAGAGGGAAGAAGAGAGAGAGGGAAGGGTACTGGAGAAAGAAAGCATTGTAAATAGGGCTCACACTTTTCACCTCAAGACCTTTGGGCAATCGGTTACTGTTCTACGTGAAAATGAAACTGCTGGCAAGAGAATCATCCAGCCCATTGGCTGATGGAGCCTGCTCATTTACTTAAAGGAGAAACAAGACACAACTCCTCATCTTTTCATTTTCTTTCTTTAGCTGTTGTGTGGTCTTAGCAGGTGAGGAGATCATTTATCCTAAACTGCAACTTCACACTTGACTTTGTAAGCAAACCCTACTTGTACTAGTCTGGTCCATTTCCTCCTTATGCTTTCTTTCTTTTTTCAGGAAAAAACTCTTATTAAATTTTAATATACTTACATAAAAGTCAACCATGAAAAGACTCATCAGAGTCATTGAAAGAGAAAGACAAATATACACACATAATTCTGCATATGTTCCTTCATTTATTTTAGGCCATGTGTAAAACTGATACAGAGGAAGAGGAATAAGACAGTTTGAGTTAAATAATGTAACTGAGTACATAACTTGATAAAAAGGAGGTGTGTGGGTCTAAGTGTCTATGGTCCCTGCCTGCTACCCTCATCTATCCTCATTCTTTTTTTTTTAAGATTTCATTTACTTATTTGACAGAGAGAGAGAGAGATCACAGGTAAGCAGAGAGGCAGGCAGAGGGAGAGGGGGAAGCAGGCTCCCCGCTGAGGAGAGAGCCAGCTGCTGTGGGGGCTCCATCCCAGGACCCTGGGATCATGACCTGAGCTGAAGGCAGACGCTTAACCCACTGAGCCACCCAGGCACCCCATCTATCCTCATTCTTATCTCAAGCCACTACAAGTGTGAAATGGGAGGTTACTTTACTTCCCTTTAAAGCTTCTTAATGAATGGCAGATTCCACAAGAAAACAACAAATATTTACTATATAAGAGACACGGTTCTAGGGGATTGGGAAAGATGCATCAATGATAGAACACCTTCCTTTGTCAAATAAATTACTATTTGGAGATCCTAAACGAAGCAATGATTCAAAATTTCCAAGTGATGGTACTTTGCTTCAGTATCATAAAACACATTACTTTGCTCCAAATTCAAAGTTCAAAGAGATTTCAAATGCAAACATACTTCACCCAATCCTGAATATTCCCCTCAGCCACAAAAGAACCCACCCTAGTAGAAGCAGAACTTCAATACAGATTGTCTTTACCTAAGGACCATGGCAAACCATTATAAGTAATTTTTCAATATTTGGGCACCTGGGTGGTTCGGTCAGTTAAGCATCTGCCTTCGGCTCGGGTCATGATCCCAGGGGCCTGGGGTCAAGCCCCACATCGGGCTCCCTGCTCTGCAGGAAAGCCTGCTTCTCCTTCTCCCACTCCCCCAGCTTGTGTTCCCTCTCTCACTGTCTCTCTCTCTCTCTGTCAAATAAATAAATTAAATATTTTTTAAAAATACTTTTGCAACATTCTATATAAATTATAGGTGATATAGATAATACTATACCTCAGGATCATCCTGATTGATTGCTCTAAGCAATCTAACCAAGTACTTATTAGATAGATAAATTAAGCTTTAAAAGAATGAGGTTTTAATTTTTCCTTCTTGTTTTGAAAGGCCAAGATTTTCTGTGAACATTCACTTTTGTTCTGTCCCTCTTGTCTAGAAGGGTCCAAGACATACGCCAAGAACCGTAGGTAAGCTAGCTGCCCACAACCCAGAAAAATTACCCCCCTTGCCACAGGAGTCATACTTATAGTTCCACGATGGCCAAGGAAAAACCTAATAGGAACAGATTTTTTGTGTGTGTAGCAAAGTTAGTTCCAGAGAGAGAGGAAGAAGCCGGGTTTGCACTGTAGTAGAACCATTGGAACAATATGCTCCCTGTGTCCATAGCCCAGTCCTCCCCTGACGCCCTCCTTTCTAGGGCACAGGGTAGAAAAGTCACATCCACAGTAGATCATGCCAGGGCCTGCTGACCCAACCCCACTCTCAAATTTGCAGGCAGGGGAGTGAAGCAATGTCTGTGCCATATACATAGTCTTACTTTTTTATTTTTATGATTTTAAGTAGATGTTTCAGCACTCAGCTTGAGGGTTGGGAAGAAGATACTGCAGGCCAACTTTCTCAGTGCTGTTCTATGCCTTCTATCCCCAGCACAATTCCTTCGATGCTCTAAAGTTCGGGTAAGAGTAGGTAAAGGGCTTTGGACAGTGTTAAGACCATCTTCATTTTACTTTGAGCAAATAGGATCTTTGACTCTTTCTGACCACGCTCAGCTGCCTACAAGACTGCTCCCTCCCTTGCCACGTCACATGGGGAGAACGATGTGAGAAAATACATTTTCCTTACATTTACAAATGGACATGTGAAATATATACCTTACAGGCTAGTATCATGATGCTTGTTATCAAGAACCCCCCTACCTTTTCTACTACAAATTGAAAAATTCCATGTTATTTTTCTTAGGATTTTACTGATTTATTTAGAGAGAAAGAGTGCACAGGAGCAGCAGTGAGGGACAGAGGGAGAGGCAGAGAGAGACTCCCAACCAGATTCCAGGCCCAGTGTGAAGCCTGATGTGGGGCTCAATCCCATGACCCCAAGGTCATGACCTGAGTGGAAATCAACAGTCAGATGTTTAACTGACTGAGCCACCCAGGTACCCCTCCGTGTTATTTTTCTAACTTTGTTATCAGTAAGCATTAATGCCTGTATAATGAAAGAATCAGTTAAATAATTCCTAGTAGAATCATAAAATAAATAACAATAAACTAATTAAAATAATTAATAACTAAAACACATGCTACATCTACTCTACTTTTTTATAATTTAACTTCATATATTTTTCAGGTAATTCATGGGAAGGAATTCCTATTTGTTGGTACACATGTCCTGTATTAGACATTTTACATATATTGTTGTATTTTTTTCACCAAATCAGCTAAAACCTAAGTATTCTTTTGCTCTTTTTGTTTTTAAGTAATCTCTATGCCCAACGTGGGGTTCAAACTCACAACCCCAAGATCTAGAGTCACATGTTCTACCTACTAGGTCAGCCAGGCACCCTTCTTTTGCTCTTTTTTAAAATGAGGTTCCTAGGGGTTTAATATCTTGTCCTTAATACACAATTAGTACACACAAAGCAGGGAATCGAGTCCAATTCATCATATTCCCTAATCTGTATCTTTGCCATTGTAATGCGCTATCGTTGAGGAGACTGTAAAGGATCTAGTGTCAAATAACACTGATGTCCAGTTTGCAGTCAACAAGCAATGAAAGAATTATAGAAGAAATAAAAACTATTCCCAGATATGCCTGTATCATGATCTTCATCACTAACTTGTCCTGTGCTTTAGCCCAACACTGGAGCCAGAGTTAGCTAGGAGGAACCTACACAAAGAAGCCTTTCTGGAGCTGAGTCTCCTGGAGAGAAGACTGAACTGACCTGTGAAACCACAGGCAACAAAGCTAGAGAAAGCATTCGACCTGAGCATTTGACTTGAGTCAACACTGTAACTAGAGAAACGAGCCTAAGTGTTAGGTCCAAAAGGCAAAATAAGCCATACCTGGAAAAACAAACACTAACCCAATCATCCAGGAAGACTGGAAGTGGATCATGATAGATTGTGCAAAGTGGGTGGGCACAAGTGGTTCAGAAGGATATCTGTGAAAGGTGAGATGGTTGCGGATAACCCATGCATGTGGTGTTGGCCGTGAAGGCGGCCCCGACAGACTCAAAGCTCCACACAGAACCAGACACTTGAATTCTAGAGAAAGTCATCAATTCTCTCTAGGTCACATCTAAAACTGTCAGGCCTAGAGAAGCCGTTTTTGTTGTTGCTGTTGCTGCTGTTGTTGTTTTCTTAGCTTTTATTATTGCATAGTCGTGATTATCATGGAGAAGAACATTTCTGAGAGGAAGTTTTTTATATTTAAGTACCCAAAACAAGTCCAACAACCAAAAATCACCTCACTGGAATAGTGCAAAATTAGAACTGAGTAGAGTACAAAGTTTATAATTTTGACCTTTTAACAGAGTGAGGACTATTACAGAAGACCACAAAGCAGTATGAAGTCACTTCCAGGTCACCAGACAATGTGGTGCAGACAGTTGCTGGTCCCAATTCCCTTTAAAAGGGGGAAAAGAAAAAGGTACAGGGCACTCTGAGCCCCGAGGCTGATGTCCAAATGGCCCTTTTGGTGGTTTTGACCTACAAGGAGTATGGAATGAATCCTCTGAGAAAGGAAACAATTAAGGGACACTTGGAGTGTTTGGAGGAGTCAAAGAAAACAACGACAACAAAAAGCCATCAGTATTGGGATTAAAAATCGCAATAGTTTCTCCCCCCTAGCATTTGCATCGATTTTTCAGCTTTTGCATCAAAAAGAAAATCTCGCCTTGTGGATGTTTAAGAGACTAGGGATTTCATTTTCCATTTAATAAACTGATTTTCTCCCCCACTATAGGTACTTGGAATTAGCACAAACCCCAGGATAACTACCATTCCAAAAGGGAATGTTCAGTTCATTATGAACGGTCTTACAGCAAACAATGCTCTGACAGCCAAATTCCTGGTCTCCAAATTTGTAAATTTGCCTTTTTTTCTCACAATTCTTATTCAAGACTGCTTCTGAGCTTTTGCACGTTTAACCCTTACACTCAAAGATAGTATGTTACTAAACAACATGAGAAACTTCAAGTTTATATGCTTGGATTAAAAGAAGTGTGATATTTATAACCAAATTATGACCATCTTGAATACAATAAATTAACCGCTGAACGAACATAATAAAGAAATACTGTATTTATTCTCACATCGATGGCTATGCATCCCTTGAACAGGTCTAAAGAATCATAAACCAGCCATAAATCTTATGATGTTTTCCATTTTATTTCTTCACTTAATGACACAGCACTCATTTCTCAATAGGAAAATTATGAATGATACTAAAGTTAAATAGTTGTTTTTAGTAGTCAAAATTAATTTATACTATCTTTAATTGATCTGTATGTTCTGTGTTATTTTTTCAACTTTTCATTATAACAATAAAGCTACATTGTAATGACATTTCATGTATTACTTCATTTAATTCCCAATAAAAACTCGAAGGAATGAACACTTATTAGCATACCCACATTGTTGATAAGGAAACAAATTTAGAGTAAGTTGCCTGTAATCATATAGGTAGTAATCTGCACTGCTAGGATCAGAAATAGATGCTTCAGACTTCAACTGACACAGGGACATAAAAATTCCAGGGATATATTTTCATGATCATTTTTAAATAACTTTAAATCAGCCTATGTATTAATAAGTAAAAAAATGTAAAATTACCTTAAGTACCATCTCTTAATTATTTGTCAATTATCTCAGTGTTCCACTTTTTGACCTGTAGAAATAGACATAACCAAAAGTTCAATGATCAAATTCCAATAAGAAAAATTTGGTGCATAATTAGTGCTTATCTCTGCATTTGGGGAGGAGAGCGAATTGATTTTACACAGGGTATTGCTTTTCCTAATTAACTGTAGTTTTGTCACATATTTGTATGTGATTGCTACATAAATGGTTTACAAATTGTTAAGAAGTTTTATGGCTATCTAGAAAGAATACTACAACTTAACAAACTTACACAAATGTTAAAGAGAAATTTTACATTAAAATGTTACTTTGTTTCTTTGTCCTAAGAGAATGATTTAAAAAAAAAAACACAGTTAAAATCAAGCATTAGATATGCAAATATGTGTTCAGATCAGAGATACCAAAATTATTCAAATGATTAATTATTCATCATAAAATGTCAATTAATAATTATGAAGCATAAAAGGCATCTTTCTAACGCATCTTTATTTTTCTTGGCCTAAAAAGCAGCTTAATATACATGTTCAATTGACTTCTAACAAGTTCTAAAAATGCAACAAAGTAAACAAATTGTAAACAAGTGCAAACTCTGAATTTCAATAAGTGAACACAAATGTGCTCAAAATGAATGAAAGACCAAAAAATAAGGAAAACAAAAACATAGCCACATTCATGACATAAGCAGCCCCATTTTCACTCACCTGCTAGGAAATGGGGCAACCTGGCCAAGAAAACAACCCATTGACTCAAGTTGTGAATTTGTTTAGCGAGTACAGAATAAACCTGTTTCCCTCTGAAGTGATCAGTCTTTGTGGGGAGGAGGGTGCTCTGGGAATTTTTTATGCTTTCTGAATAAACAGTAAAAGATAAAGCACAGTTTCAGTTTCTTTAAATTACCTATCATAATTTCTAAAGTCTGTTAAGTACTGCTAAAGTATCACTGTAAATAAGATTTTTTTTCACATTGCTTTAATTATAAATAATTTCTTTATATCAAGTATTATTTTTTCCAGGAAGATTTTCATCTTTAAAAAAATCAGTTTGAGCTGATATTATTCCGAAAAAGAAGCCATTTGATTACTAAGATATTGATTTATATTTACGATTATGATTTACTTTTCACTGACACCTGGTGAACTTGCTCTCTGATGACCCAGGGAGTTATTTTAGTTAAGGCGTCCCTGACCTCCTGCTGGTAGATTAATTACATATTAAACACTGTGTTTTCAAAACTAAATGATAAATCTGGACGCATAAAAGAGGCACAAAAGAATCAGAGCGAGAGCCAGAGAGAGAGAGAGAGGATGCTAAGAAACAAAACAAGAGATTGCAAAAAAAAAGATAATCAGATAAAAAGAAAGGAGAATGTAGGAAATGCAATTGGAAAAGAATTTCAAGAAAATAAGGATAAAGGACAGGGAGGGCTGACAGGAGGGCAAGAGGGAGGGAGGAAAGGAAGGATTTTGGGTTTTTAATTCCCTGGCTAGGCTGCTGGCGTCCGCGCCCTTAACGCCACAGCCTTCCAAGTTGAGGCGAAAGCCACCTCCTCGGGCCTGCGTCGCATCCAACTTACTCCAAGTTTTCTGGTGACTCCTACAGGGCCCCTTTCCGTCCCCGCCCCCCCCTCCCTTGGAGAGATTGACAGTCGCGTGGAGGAGGCTTTTCCAGGCACAGCCTTTCTCATGGTAATCAGCCCCCAGCATCACCTCCCGGCTGCGGCCGCTCCCGCTCCTTGCGCAGCTCGCGGACCCCGGGGACCGGAAACAGGGCGGCGGGCGGGGAGCCGGCTAGCTAGCGACCCAGGTCAGCTGACCCGGCGGCGGGGCGGGGGTCGCGGGGTTCCCGGGCGGGTACGGGTCTGGGGAGGGCGGGCGAGCGGGCGGGGACCGACCCCCCCCCACGTGCTCCTCCGCCTGTGCGGCGGGGCCTTACCCGGAGATCGAATGGAGGGACCGAAGCT
Source organism: Ailurus styani (assembly GCA_002007465.1). Lineage (NCBI taxonomy): Eukaryota > Metazoa > Chordata > Mammalia > Carnivora > Ailuridae > Ailurus > Ailurus styani. The sequence goes on from LNAC01000068.1 coordinate 3,347,428, forward strand.
GGGGGCGTGGGGGACCGAGCGCGCCGAGAATTGGGGGCGACAAGCAGACCTGTTTTGCATCAATAAATTAAGACGCTCATTTGAGTCCTGAAGTTTGCTGGTTCCTGTCAGTGGAGACGTTGGCAAAAGCACTGAAGCCGAGATTCAGCCTTAACTTCAAAAAATAAAGGAAAATAAAATAAAAAGAACCCCTCAGCGGGCCGCCCTGCTGGGGCCAGGTGACGTGCGTGATTCCACAGCCCGCGGGCTTCACAGCAGGGATGTTAGGGTCGGTCTGAGGTTCTCTGGTCCTGTTTTGATTTTGTTTAAAAGGGTTTCTCAGAGAGATGCTCCTGATTTTTTTTTTTTTAAATAGATTTTCCCCTCCTATCCTAGGCTCAACTCTGAATGGATTGGATTGCAAGTTTGCACGTGAGAAAACCGTTTGGCTTGGCTTGGACCCCTGCCGCCCCCCACCCCCTCCACACACACCCCAATCCAGGGGTCTCCCTTATCACCCTTTGCTTGCAACTCTAAAAGAAGTTGCCCACCTCCTGCGTAACAACACAGGGTTGAAATCATTCCTCTAGATGAAAGATCAATTCCGTTTCAAAACGAGAATAGGATCTTTTTTTTTTTCATTTTCTCCACATGGTACAAAATAAACAGAATTTGCTATAAAAAAAAATATTCATTAGCTGGGCCAAATTCGAATTCCTTCTACAGCCTGCGTGTTCAAGGGCAGAAACATTGTATCTCTTTGGGTTTCTGGGCCGGCAAGCGGAGCTGGGGGCTGGCGCGAGGGGTGGGGGGAAGGGGGGGCGAACTGCTGTGAAAGTTGGGGAAATTGACAGATTGAGAGGTGAATGGGGGGACAGGCACCAGATCCTGGCTGAAGGAAATTGGAAAACAAAAGTGCATCTTCTTACCCTGCCTGGGTGGAGGGAATCCTGAGGGAGGCAGTTTATTTTACTCAAAGAAACCCTAAAGAATTTTTTTTCTCCCTCCAATGTCGATTGCAGTATTATTTCACATTAACTTGTATCTGTTGTTTTAATCCCCTTCGTCTGCGCTAATCTCGAAATGGATTATTAATGGGGAAGAGAGATCGGGAAGGAGCGATTCATTTGCAGGACGTGTTTTGCTGTGTGAGGAGCCGAAAGCACCAGTCCTCTCTCGACTTTTCCCTGCGCCCAGCGCTCATGCATCCCGCTGATCCCACGATCCCCATTGTCCCCGACCTGGCCTTCGGACTAAGGGAGTGTTCGGAACAAATTTATATTCGGCTTCCTCCGATCTCACCGCCTCTGCGTTGGTGGGAACTCTCGGTCAAATGAGGAGCGGAGTGCCAGGGGCGTGCCAGGCAGGGGCGGGGGGCAACCTACGCGCGCGCTCGCCCCTCTCAGAGACCCTTCCCTTGCCGTCATCCAAACATACACCTTAATGGGAACCTGAAAGATTGCTTTTCTACCCCAAATCAAATACTTGGAAGTCGGAACTCCCAGTCCTAGGTGTTGGGGCTGCCTCCTGCCCCTTCAGCAATTACTGAGCCCAGAGTAATCAGATGATTAGGTGTTTTTAATGGAAATACTTGAGCCTCTCTCTCTCTCTCTCTCTCTCTCTCTCTCTCTCTCTCTCTCTCCCTCCC
>LNAC01000068.1:3355158-3410951 GCA_002007465.1 Ailurus styani
TGGGAGGGACTCGGCCGGCCCTGCGCGGGGTCCGGCAGGGTCCGGGCGGGCTCGGGGGCGGGTGGCTCCTCTCCAGCGGGCTCTGGCCCCACGGCGGGGACTGGAGGGGTCGAGGGGAGCAGGGAGACTTTTCTGGGCAGTTTCTACATGGTCGGGAGGAGCCCGTTATCCAAGCTGAGTCAGGAAGGAGGAAGGAGATGGGGGTGCGAGGGGGACACACAGACCAGGGGGGGTGATTAAAAGGGTGACTGTTAATAAGGTCTGTCTTGGAGAGAGGCAGAGAAGGGATGAAGGAAAGGAAAGAGAGAAACAGAGAGACAGAGAGAGATCGACCCCCCTAGGTATTACCCCCAACAAAATCGTGGGAATAAAAGAGAAAAGTGATTGGCAAGAGCGCAGAAGGCGCCTGGGGGAGGGGAGAGAGCTGGGGACCAGAGAGGGAGCTGGGGGGAGCTGACAGAGGACAGTGAGTTTAAAAAGAAAAACCAACCCCCCAAAACAAACAAGCGAACTAGCGCCAGCTCAGACTGGCAAAGGAAACTTCTCGCTCCCCTCGATCTCAGCTTGATCACCCGGCACGGGGCCGCGCTGACGCTCCTGAGCTGGACGTGGGGACGCGACGCCGGCCCGGCCTCCGGCCTCCCGCAAACCCAGCCCGCACCTCGCGGGGACCGCCCGGCCCACTTGGAGCAACTTTCCTCTAGAGAGGACAATTGTGCGCGCCCCCGGCCTGGCCCGGAGCTGTGCGGCGCAGGGAGGGGGCGGCTGGGGGCGCAGTGTGGGGTGCGGGAGAGAGAGAAAACACAAAGACAGAATTTTAATTAGAGACAAATGATGCTTCTCTCTCTGTCTCTGTCTCTCTGGGGTGTGTGTGTGTGTGTGTGTGTGTGTGTGTGTGTGTGTTTGTGTGTATCTTTTGCTTGTTGTGGTGGAGGTGTCGAGCCATATGGGGGAGTGAAGAGGAATTTTGGTCAGAAACTGTTCGTTACGTTATCCTGCCTTTTCCCTTTGTGCTGCCTTTGATCCATTTGCTTGGCTTAGTATTACAAAAAAGAAGAAAAAAAAAAAAACAAGTACGATAATATATTCCGAGCTCCTTCCCCAAGATCCAATTGAGGCTGCCTCTTTTTAAGTCAGTCTCTCCTCTCTCCCTCTCTCTGTCTCTCTGTCTCTCTGTCTCTCTTAATTTAATTTTTTTCTTCATTCTGGTATCTGGCATTATTTAAGGTGGTCCTTACACAGGAGACCTCCCCTTCCCCATCTCTGGGTAATTTAGTAGACACTAAAATTATACCTAATGTCCCCCTCTCCTCTCTTGTGTTTCCTCTGTTCCTTTTATTAAATGTTGGTTATTGATTTTCTAAAATCAATGTCTGTTGTGGGGCTTTTTTTCCCCCTCTTACAAGTATCTAAAGCACGGTGCTGATCAACTGGATAACAAAAGCTTTGTGTCAAGGAGCCTTTTTTTTCCTTATGTTAAACAGTCATTTTTTTGATAGAGAGAGAGAGAGAGAGAGAGAGAGAGAGAGAGAGAGAGGGAGGGAGGGAGGGAGAGAGAAAAGAGAACGAGATATAAAGCAAGGTTCCCAGAAGTGTTCTTTTGCAGAAGAGACTATTTAGAATGTTTGTTTCTGCTTTCCTGCCTCCTCCCACCCCCTTTGGGATTTTGCCACCGATGACCAGCCTGGCCCCGGCAGTGAGGTCAGGCCAGAGCCCAGGTCTGGGGAAATAGAAGGCTCCAAGCTTCCTGGGAACCCTGAGGGGTGGGGTTGGTCCGGAGGGAGGCCTGCTGGGGGCTTCTCAGGTGAAACAGAGGGCCAGGGAGGTCCTCAGCCATGGACACTGCAACCATTTTCCCTCCGCCCGGCCACTAACTTGGGAGAAGCCTCAACACTCCGAAATGGAAAGTTGAATTGCACATTTTAAGACATTTACCTCAGACCTTGCACACTTAACAGCAAGCCTGTCCATTGCTTACAGCTTCTTTAACTTTGACTATTACCTGTCTCTTTTTCCGAATAATCTGTGAAAAACATGCTATGAATTGGTTGCTTGTCAGTGTTTTTCTTCGGGCTTAATCTGACTGAGCAATGCCCTGGTTTTGAGAAGCAGGTAGAAGAGTTTTCTTCCCCCTTTTTCATTTTCTTTCTCATCAAGCACATATCCAATGCCTTTCCCTTTGGGGATTGCCAGGATTTATCTGAACTGAGTGGATTTTTCTTCTTTCCTGGATTCATGGAAAAGATGTCACTTTTGAGCTTGTGTCTTTGCTGATAACACTAAATATGATGATGCTTATCAAAATCATATAGAAATTCCTGGAAAGGAATAATGGCAATACTAATCACAGAAGTAAGAAGCTGCAAGAAAAAAAATGGTCATCCAGGAAACTAGAATGGCACTTTATATAATTTTAATGAAGTCAACAACGTATATATAGATGAAGGTGACAAGAAGAAAAAACACATAAAGGTGTGTGTGTGTGTGTGTGTGTGTGTGTTTGAAAGGCTGGTCAAGAATGTGGGTTAGAAGATGATGCTGTACACAATTATTAAAAAGCAAAGGAGAAGGAGGCAGTTTGAGGGAAATAAATGTGCAAAGAGAGAAACAAGAATCTAAAATGCAGCCTTCAAGATTCTCAGGCCAGCAAGATGCTTGGCAAAGACAGTGCCAGGGCCAAGTTAATCCATAGCTGACAGTCTCCTTTCCCCCACATGGAAAGGATGAAATCTCTTCCCAGAAAGTAAGATGTGCAGGAGGAAAGGGGGAGAGGGGTGAGGGGGAAGGAGGCAAAAAGCAAGTTGCCGGCAGACAAGAATGTGTGTCGGTTTCAAGAAAGTTCAGTCAGATGATCTTCAGTCGCCTGACTCACTTTGTAACACTTTCACTGAAGCTGGAGAGGAGGGGGGAAAACCCAGCCCCCCTTTCCTATTCCCCTGATTATACCCCACTATCTCCACACAGCCTTGGAGTCAGAAATGAGCACTTGGAGCGGGAGATGCCCGGCTGTTGCCGGCCACCGGCGGCCCGGTTGTAACTTGCAAAGTTTGTTGCTTTAGCCCTGGGTTCGGGCCCTGGCCCCTGGGGATGCTCCTGCTTCCCTCCTGCCTCCTGTGGAGCCTGGGGAGGTGGGCCAGCCTCCCAGCCACTGCCTTCCAGCATCCGCCTCTGAAAAATCGCACGCAAACAGGCAGGTTGTACCAAAAATCAAATCCGGAGACTGCGTGTTTCAGAAAAGGGGACGAAGTTGTCTTTTAAATGAAAACGGAATTAGGAGTGGAGGGGAAAAGGAAATGGGAGGAAGAAAGAAAAGTTAAATTTGATTTTTCTTCAAACTTTCAGCGAAAGGGTTGGGGATTGTGTGAGGAAGTGGGGGAAGATTTTTACAAATGCCCTTGGTCCCTGATTTTCAGTTGTAAAGGAAAGGGATGAAGTTGGATGTGCTCAGGGCGTTGGACCCCAGGGGAGAAACAACCAGATGAGCAGAAATGATTATCCTTTTTTAAGATAAGCCCTCTCTCCTTACCACTTCCTTAAAGGGAGTGGAGGCGCTGGTGGTGATGCTTAGAGACAGCGGAGGACGGAGAAGTTGCTTCCGTTGCAGAGATGCTTAAATAAAAAGGAAGAGAAATGCATTCTACCCCTTCTGAAGGATGTGGCTGCTGCCTCTCCTCTCTGAGAGGTGAAGTTGGGATGGGGCAGCCCGGAGTCAGAGCCCTTTAGTATACACTGAGGCAGGGAAGTTGCCTTCGGATTACGTTCGCTTCAGGCTTGGTTCTCTTTGCAAGTGGAGAAATCTTGTGCAAGTAGCTCTTTTCATAAAGTTGATGAGTTTGTAGGGAGCCTGTTTTGCTGATTCTCAAAGCACTGAGAGGCAGTTTGTGTGGCAGGTACCAGTTCTGAGGGCGCTCCAAAGATATCCATCTCCATCCTTTTCTCTCTGTGGAGATCTTCTGCAAGTTTCGTCACGCTGCACACACACAAGACTGGGGGCTATGTATCTACACTGATCTATGTGTTTTATTTCGGTTTGGAAAAACTAAGTCAATTGGGATAGAACATGCCTTCCTTCGTAGCAGAGGCACTAGCCTGCTGGCATCCATAGTGTGACCCTCCACCAGGGGTAAGGGTGAGCTGAGGATTTTAAACTTTACATTGTTACTCTGTTGCCATATAAAAATAAATTCGCGTCTTTAAGCGTTTATTTCCAAATACGAATAAAGCCAAGGTTAAAGTTCCCTGCTAAACTGCTATGTCATATGTACCCGATGCTTCCTTGCTTGCTTGCTCAATTTGCTCAAAGTAAAGAAAATTCCAAGAGGTTATCAAAGACCCTAATGCCGTATTAAGAATATTTCCTTGGAGAAATGTATGTCTACCCTGAAGGTAGGAAAGGACGGTGCTGCTAGCTCTCTAGCAGTGCCGCGTTTATTCTAAGATGTGGGAGATTCTTTTCCTTACAACAGTTTTTGTCATCTGCATTCTTCCAAGGCTTTTAAGGTGCATTTTCTTCTGTGTGAAAGGGAACTCTTTGTCCTTTTCCTCTCCAGCACCGTGGCTTCCCAAGGTAGACACTATTTTGTGCCTGTCACAGAGAGAGGGAGTGCAGGTTTGCAATGCTCACAGACAATTGATTGTCTGCCCTAATGTGTTTCATTTACATGTTTATAACGTCAATGGTGCTGGGGTGTCCACTGTACCATTCATTCCCGCATTCCCACAAGGGGGCAATTGTCTGAATGGCCAAGTCAGACACCTTTTTGATTGCTCTTTGGTTGTCTTTTTAGAGCAAAGAGATAAAGGAGGAAAATCTGTGATGCAGAAACACTAGTTGAAAATATACAGAATTAAATGTCACCACAAAAGCAGATGTTAACATAAGCCCAAATATGCTTTTTAGCCAAGATGTGAAGGTTGAAAAAATAATTCAAAGCAGAGGGAAGGGATGATTTAAAACCAATAAATATAACCCTGTACCCCCTCCCTATTTCTTTTCTTTCTTTAGCAATCAGAAGATGAAATGTGATTTTCCTTTTCATTTTTAAGCCTTGAAACATCTAGGCACCTCCCTATTATTTGTATGTTTGCTGTGATTTGTGAATTTTGTGTATATTTACATAGCTCTGTTTATACCAACAGCATCAGCTTACCACTTGGAAAATCTATTGAATGACTATTTGGGCTGTGGGGAGTGTAAACTTTTAAAAAGTAAGATCCAAGTATTTCTTCACCAGGCATTTTTTAAAAGGAAAGCAGTAATAATCAGCAGACTCTATGGAAGTCTTTGCCTTAATAGCTATGTGCCAAATACTTTTATCTTGGGTGACAGTCCTGTCAGAGTGAAAACTCTCGGGAAAAGTGTAACTAGTACTTACAAAGTAAATAAAGAATTTCGTTTTAAGGTGTTCTGTACTGTTTTTATACTATGAGTGTGTGCGTGTGCGTGTGTGTTGTCTTGTGTTTCCTCTGAGTAAAGCGAGAGGAAAAGCCATCCATGTGTGTGCTTTTGGCTTTTCTCTTCATTCAGTTCCCCCCTTCATATTATGCATATATGTATCACACATGAATACATCTGCTTAAAAAAGAAAGATTTCACAGTTCAGATGGTGCCTTGCTGGTTCATTAAGGTAATACAGTTATTAGAAGTTGGTCTAATTTCGCGTGTGGTCCATAAGGAGAGAAAATACTAACTCTTGTGTCATCTGGTAGGAGGTAAATAGGGTGGGGAAACTTTTATAATTTTGTAGTAAATTAGGGAGAAAAAAATCGCCAGTCTGTGAAAAGATTTTTGCCTCTCCGGGAAGACACGCACAGTAGCTGCACCGTTAGCTGAACCCCTGACACGGCGGTCTTTTGAATGCCTTAGGTATGATTTCACTTTCGCTCACATCAATGCTGACCTGAATGCCTTTCATATCTGATCCGCTGTGTCTCTCCCAGTAAACATCCCCTGAGGGGAGAACAAAGAAAGGAGCTCTTCTTCTTCTTAATCACAATTCAGCCCTTTCACCGCCGGCAGGCTCCATTTGCATTCTGCCACAGAAAGCCAAGATGAAAAGAAAGAGAGTGAGAGAGAGAGAGAGAGAGAGAGAGAGAGAGAGAGAGGAGAGAGAAGAGAGGAGAGAGGCAGAGGGTAGTAGCTGAGTAAAATAACTTAGGTGTTTGTGGCTGTTTGTTGGGCTTTCCCTAGTTACCAGCCTTATATAGTTGATGCTTGACCAGGCCCTGTCCCTCCTGACAGGCATATAGTGTTACAAGATGGCATGTCTGTACTATTCATGGCCACCCGCTCAACACTTGAGGTAAAAAGTGTCAGAGAGGGATCAAATTCTCCCTCAGAAGCCTGTTAGACTTGGGGTCAGGTGTGTGGACTTCCCACTCTTGAGTGCTGCCTACTATTTGGGTTTACTTATTGTTTACCATCAGACCAGGGAGGTGAGGGCACTTGGGGGGGGTGCGGGGGTGGGGGTTGCTGCAGCTGGAGACTGCTCTGGAGGAGAGAAGGGATAAAGTCTCCCAAGGCCCTGCTCTGGTTTCAGTGATGGGTGTCTGGCCCAGAGAAAAAGGGAGAGGTGCTTACACCCAGCCTGAACACACTGATAAATCTTCAGGAAAACTGGAAAAGACTTTCCCATTTTTTCCCCTGACTTTTTATGATAATTCATATTTTCAAATGAAAGGGGAAAAAAGCCAAGAAAGAAACTCTCAAATGAGCCAAAAAGGAAAAAAAAAATCTCTGAAAAGAATTTTAGGGGGAAAAGTTGTTCTATTTTAAAAAGCTTTGAGGGCTGTAAAGTGCCACGTTTTTCACACCTTCTCCATACTTTTTTTTCAGATTTTTTTAGTATGTTTAACATTTGTGAGATGACAGCCTTTTTGTATCTCAAACTGGATGCTTCAAGATTTGTAGGGAGGGGTTGGTGGTATTCATGTTCTCCTCAGAGAGAAAGTTTATGCCTCAAGGGCTCCTTCTTACTGGGAACTGTTTAAACCCTCGCAGGCGACCTGTCAGGTTTTACTGTGTTATTTGCCTCCATTTTCAACATGCAAAAGTAACATGCAGTTAATGGTATCGGAATGAGACCACAGCAAGAGCAGAAACCTCTCGTGACAACTTTTCAGCTACATTATCTTGCTCCTAAACTGTCTTGTCTTTTTTTTTTCCTTTCTGAAACCACTTTTAGATACCAACAGTTTTTCAACAATTAGATTAAGCACATAATGCGCGTGCGCACGCACACACACTCACACACACACACACACTCTCTCTCTCTCTCTCTCACACACACACACACACACAAGTTTAGAAGTGCAATCGCTTCAAACAGCAGAGGGAATAATTNACTCTCTCTCTCTCTCACACACACACACACACACACACACAAGTTTAGAAGTGCAATCGCTTCAAACAGCAGAGGGAATAATTCGAAATGGGGCTTTTCTGATGCCCATTGTACGATTCCACTTATAAGAGCAAAACTAGCGGAGATATTAGAAGTTGTACATGAGCATGTGACACAGATTCCTCATTTTTTTTCTTTTTCCCAGAAGATTTACAGAATTTACAAAAAGAGATTATCCCTACACCTTCCACCCCTCCTATCCACCCCCATGACCCAAGCAATGAAGGATTTAGGCAGATTTACTTCAGTAAACACCTTTGGACACTTGGGGGGAAAGTGGGAGTCTGTTTGCAAAAGGAGGCTTTTGTTAAGTGAGGTACCGGGATAATGCTTTACCAGGCAGCTGTGATATTAACCTACCCAGCAATGCGGGAACTCTCTTTAACTCTTTGAGTGCCTGCCCCTTTGCACTCAGCAGATAAAATCCTGGCTCTCCACGAACACTCAGAATTCTGGTTCTAGCAGTTTATTATTCAGACAAGTCTTGTAGACATGAAAACTGTTCAAGCTTTTAAAACAATGTGGTTTAATTAGATGAGGTGGACTTACATTGCTCATAAGCCCTCCAAATGGTGGTTTATAATTGGCAAGAAAAAAAAGGAATCAAGGCAGCACATTAAAAATTCCAGGAAATATCTTTAGAAAAGCTATTTTCATTTCCAGCTTTTAAAATATTAGACCATGGTAGCTAGAGGGAATAAAGCAGCTGGGGCCTCTCTCCTTACTATAAAAGACAACCAGAAGTTTGTGAGGAAGAAAGGGGCTTCAGCTCACAAAGCTGGAAGCGGCCGGTTGGGACAGTGACATTATCACAGCCCTCGCATCTTTTCAAGGGGGAAGTGTTGCCTATCTTTCGGAGCTCGGAAGGTCATGTGAACCTCAGAGTCAGGGCCTCAGGCCGACTGTTACCAACTTGAGACTTGCCAAAGTAAGCAGAGAGGCATTTATAAGAGGAAGGAGTTAATGGTTATTTTTTGCCGGGCACAAGAATAACTTTACAGGTGTTGCATTTGGGCTTAAATAAGATTGCCTTATTTAGTTTCGAAAAAGAGTGTAGGTGTCAACGTTCAAGCAGCCACAAATGTGTGAGAAAGTAAAGGGTATGAGACATGACAGGATTAAAGGTGTTTGCTATGTTGTTACACCGTGTGTCAGGCTGCAAGCTCCCTTTGTCACAGCCTCCTGGTGATTTGACAGCGCAGATCTACTTCCCTTCTAGGTGAGACAGCATTTTTTAACTGGAGTTATAAATATGGTACACCCTTTGAGTTGCACCCTGCCTCCCAGATCCATGAATACTGTTTGAAAGCATCTCGCCCCTGAGACACAATGAACAAATGCTGTATACAGGGGGCTGTGTGCTCGGGGGCCTGGGCATCGCCAGCATCACAGTAGCTGGCATTGACTGTTGTTTGGCAAGAAGGTCCTCTGCCAAATCATCCAATAATTAAGTTTTATGTTATTTGTATGAACGACCAAGCATGCAGTATTCCTTTTCAAATCAAAGGGAGGCTTAAAATTACTTTTTGAACACTTTCAGACCATGGTCAGGTCACAGTTTGGGGGCTGAATTAAAATGATCTCATTCATGATCTAATTGAGGTTGGCAAAACCTTAACAGTAGCAGGAGTACATAAATATAAATCAAAGACCAAAATTTAGCAAATCATATCATTTGCTAGAAATCTGCTCATGAATTATTCTCCGATTGCCAACCCAGAAGTTAAACTTTGTCTCCCCTCAGCAACAGTAACTGTGCATATTTTTTCAGGCTCCTGACAGGAAAGTTAGAGGAGCTGTAAAGAGAAGGAAGATGATCAATGTTTCATCAGATATTCTGTGTCTGTGACCCACGAACATATGATAGCTAATAAAGCCAAGTACATTACAGTGGGTGCTGCAGTCTTGGTTAGAAATTAATAACGGGCTTCTGAAAACCAGACTTTGGAAGAGCAAGCAGCGAGGACACGTAAAGGATGTAAGGGGAGCAAACATTTCGAGAAGGATCTGATTGAACTTTGCTTTCATTTTTCAATTGAAGAATGTGATCGTCATAATGTTTTATGATTTTTTTTACAAACTTAGTTCTATTAGTAAGCTGAGTTGAGGGGATGAGATTTGAAGTTACTGTTAGAATTAAAAGACATTATTGAAAGGTTAGTGTACATATTTAAGTTACCTTTCCTTTTTTAAAAAACGTTACTATTGGGCGCCTGGGTGGCTCAGTGGGTTAAAGCCTCTGCTTTCGGCTCAGGTCATGATCTCAGGGTCCTGGGATCGAGGCCCGCATCGGGCTCCCTGCTCAGCGGGGAGCCTGCTTCCCCCCCTCTCTCTGCCTGCTTCTCTGCCTCCTGTGATCTCTCTCCCTCTCTGTGAAATAAATAAAATAAAAAAATCTTTAAAAAAAAAAATAAATAAATAAATTAAAAAAAAATAAAAAACGTTACTATAAAATTAAAGACCCCAGGTAACTTTCCCTCTAATCTATGGGATTAAACATCATGTTCTATTGTATCTAATCTGTTTTTAGTTATTCTTCATTTTTCTGGGTTGCCATGTGTTATTTCAACTAGAATCCATACATACGCTGCTTTAAACTGGAGGAGACCTAATTCTGAACTCGACTGTTTTGAAGTTAAGATTTTAAATCCCACTTAAGGGATGATACTCTTTCAGGCAAATGACAAATGCAGAACTGGCCAGTTTAGTTAACTTTGTCATAAGAGCAAATATGTGAAGGTGTGCTTTTAAGTCACAACAATAAGGTGGAAACATTTTTAAATAATCTCAGGTGATAGAGGTAAACGACTGCATTCTTTTGGGAACAGGTCATTGTCATTAATTATTTCCCAGGTCAAAAAGTCAAAACATATTCTACATTAAAAAAAATGTAATGGATTCCTTTTCAATAGTTGGGTTGTTAATATGACAATATAGTGACTTTTGTTCTTAATTTTATTTCATATTTCTTTTTATAATCAACGATAGGAAAGAAAGGTCCCCCTGACAAGGTGACAGACACTCCCTCCTAAAAATAAGCAATCAATAATAGAGCAACAGAGGGAGATATCATGCTATTTAAGATCTGAGATTTTTTTCTCTGTCCTAAACAGATGAGTAAATTTCAAGGAATTCGGTGCCCAAGTGATCTGTAATGTAATATATAGACTTCACTGTTTCTTAGTTTATTTTTTTTTTTTAAAGATTTTATTTATTTATTTCACAGAGGGAGAGAGATCACAAGGAGGCAGAGAGGCAGGCAGAGAGAGAGAGGGGGAAGCAGGCTCCCCGCTGAGCAGGGAGCCCGATGCGGACCTCGATCCCAGGACCCTGAGATCATGACCTGAGCCGAAAGCAGAGGCATTAACCCACTGAGCCACCCAGGCGCCCAGTTTCTTAGTTTAAATTGTATTTATATTGTCTTGTATATCTGAGTAACTATAATCAAAGAAACTTTGCAATTTGCCTATTCTTGGAAGTACCTAAGTTTCTATTTTAGACACAAAGTGCATCAATGGAAGTGTTTCACATCATGNAGTTTAAATTGTATTTATATTGTCTTGTATATCTGAGTAACTATAATCAAAGAAACTTTGCAATTTGCCTATTCTTGGAAGTACCTAAGTTTCTATTTTAGACACAAAGTGCATCAATGGAAGTGTTTCACATCATGAGATTTCTCAGTTTTAAGAGGTGAGGTTTATATATAAAGAACTCAGTAAGCTGTGTTTTCATAATAAATAGACCCATTAAAAGGGGAAAATCTCTAAGCAAAATGGTTGTCCTCTAAAGATTTCCCATCACCTTTGCTCTACTAATGGGAATTTGAAAACTAAATATAGCCCATATGCACACATTCCACATATACAAATAGACCCTAGAACCCCAACTCTGAGGCTTTTCCTCTCTTTCACTACAGTCCTACAGCTTGTGAATGAAGTATATTCAAATGAAAATAGTAGAGGTGAAGAATTAATGTAGACCCCTGTTTAGTAGGATTTATTGTAAGAAGAAAGGTGTTCCCTGTGCCACATGATTCTTACAAAAGTTACTTGCATCTATTAATTTCAACTTTGAGGATATTATTTAGGATAAATTACAAGCTTTGTGCTTTTAAACTGTCCTCCCCACCCCACCCACAGTATTCCTTCAATATTACCAACCTTAACACGGATTATGCTAACTTGATTGCAAATTATTATGGTTTCTTAAATAGCATTCAGGAATCCTGGATAAAGATGATATTTTACAGTAGTGTTTATAATATTTAAAAGGAAAAAAGGGAGGGGATTAAATTATATTGAACACTTAGAAATGTGTGGAGTTTTATACTTGTGCAGATAAAGTGTGAGGTAGCCTTACCCTGTGAAACCAAGACCACAAATGATATGTGTCAGTAGGTTCTTTGATAGGGCTTCTGGCCACAGTGTTTTTGTGCTGTCAAACTGCTATGTTGAACAAACACCTCCTCTGGGACAAAGTGATAAATGCAGAGACAGGCTGGCTTCAACCAGTCTCAGCAACCTCCTCAACCACACCCCCTCCCTCAACTCCCAGGCTCACCTCTCCTTCCCACAATCCAGCCGCCTTCCCACTTTTGCTTTTCCCCTTTACCTGAAATTGACATGTAGAGAGAGATGCCCAGGGCTTTTCAAGGTGTCCGTGGTGAGTAATTATTGATACTTCCCAAATCTTTGAATCAGTACTATGAAACTACAGGCAAAGTCTTTTTCTGGCAGGCTTTATCTAGTCTTTTTTAAGTGGAACTGGACTGAGCTTCTAAACTTTTGCCAACTTGAACTTTTTCCACCTTTGCTTAATCATTTGAAAACCACTTGCTTTCCTCTTGTCTTTCCCCCAGTCACTGGAGTTTTATTTTCTAATGTTCAAGCAATTATGTTGTGCAACACAAAACAAAATTTTGCCTTTAAAAATCCAAACACTATTACCTCCTACTTTTCACTTTCCAACGTCCTTTTAGGGCTAACACTTCAAACGTATAGCCAACTGATTTTTTTTTTCTTTCTCTCTCTTGGAGCCATTATTCTCTGACTAAAACCTGTTTACTGGTGCCTTTGTGTGTGCTTTTTTCTACCCCTGACATTAAATGAATTTCCATCTTCTACTTCTGCAATCTCTAAGAAATAGATAAACCATTATATTTTTTTCCCGGCTCGTATTTTAAAGCGGTGATCCTGACAGCAGGACGATTATTGCACTTTATGTTTTAGTGGATGTTTGCTGTTGCTAGTTACAGCAACACTTATCATAAGACAGCAAGAAAAGAGTAGTCCCTGGTAATTAAAGTAATGAAATATTCATTTACTCTACCTTTTCTGTAGTCTCACAAATTAGGCTGCTACATTTAATGCCTGCACTGCCTCTGTTTTTATTATAATGGCAGCTTTCGCATCTGCAATTAGGACTAATTCTGACAGTTACAATTTCTGAGGGATGGTAAACAGTGAACGAGATGTGCAGCAGAGGTATTACACGTGAAAAGCCCTTGTCTCTTTAACCTTGTTGTTTTTTTTCTCTCAGAGGTTACCTTTTCCCGATGGTGCAAAATCGACTTGACATAACTGTTCATCAGTTTCAGGGTTTTCCCTGGAGGTATTTGCATCAAATCAGCCCAGTCAAGCTTCAAGTTGAAATTGGCAGGCCAGAAACTGACAGGGTAGGGACTGGAAAAGAGACAGCTAAAGAACAGGCAGCAAACTGACAGTAGCAGAGTGAAAGACCAAGGTGGGGGGGGCAGTTGGGGGGGAGGTTGTGAGAGCGAGAGCTTTTCAACTTTCGTGTAAGGGAAATCTCAACTCCTGTACGGATCTCAGGAGCACTGTATCCTAGAGGAACTTGAAAGGTCGGGAGATTCAGAACACCTTCAGCTAATTCTTACCACTAGGACTCACCAGTCCTGCTCCGGAGGGGGGTTCACTCTCATTTCATCTGATTGGATGCCTGAAGAGGAGTGGGCACACTTAATTAAACAGGAGCAAAGTTCTGAGGCACCTCCTCAGCACTTATTAAAGCTTGAAAGCCAAATCTCATGATCAGTGTTATAGGAGGAAAATAAGGCGGTTTGGGTTTTTTTTTTTTTTTTTTGGTGTTTTTTTTTCCCCCCTGAATTGTTAACTTGTAGGAAAGTTCACAGCACTTCTCTTTACCAGGTTTGTTTTCTTGGGTTTCTGCTTGGAAGCAGAATAAATGTTCACAGAGACTAGAGCTCTGGAGACTGTCAATTCAAAAGTTAGTGCATTTTTGTCAACAAAAACAGCCACGTAGCAAAAAATACATTTAAAGTGATACTCCTTTGAATAGCATGGAGTTGCACATTCCCTTTGTCAAATAACACCCTCCTATCCTGATAACATAAGAACATTTATTCAGTTGTTTAAAGGCCAAAAATACGTGGGAAAAATCTTAAAAGGGCAATGACATTAAACTTTTATTTCAGTATGGGGGCTGTCACTTTAAGAAAAAATCTATGATTGCAAAACTTTTATAATTGCTCTAACAAAGAACACAAATATGAAAAGTGCTCTCCTCGCCTGAGCATGTTTTTTTTTCCGTCCTTTATGTTTATTTTTTGAGACCCATATTTTTTCTCATCCTTTCGCATCTCTTCTACCTTTGCAGGAGGGTGGGTGTTGGTGCCTTTACTAGATGATTTAAAATCCTCGCCACTTTCCAACTAGACTTGGGGGTCGAATAAGCCCTTGCTTTCAAACCGTCTTCAGGCTCTGTGTATGACAGGCATTGGCTGATCTGCTGATGCCCATTCGACAGGCACTGTTGAACTAAAGTGGTGTGACGGCACAGTTTTGTTAAGCTGTGAACAAAGGGCTGAAGATGCCTTCCTGGCATCGTCCATGTGCATGTTGGCCTTGTCACAGTTTTGCTTGATTTAATGCTCTGTTTATTCCTAGATATTAAAACTTAAATTCCAAACAATATGTTTTCAAATACTACATACCAACTTTATTTTCAAAGCTTTAACTTCGAGGACCCTAGGGTTCATTTGCTCCTGCAGTTTACACGTAGCCAACGTTGAAACACAGCTTTGGAAAAAAATAGACTGTCAGTAGGCTTTTAACTGTTATCCATTTAAAAAGGGGATTCCAGTCTTAAAAAGTCTTATTAGGGTAAAAGATTTATTTTTCTTTGATCATTGGTTGAAAGTCATTATTTATTTCAACAGTGGATTCTTACATAAATTCCTGAGGAAAAGTTACCTTGTGCCTACACAGTCTGGGCAGACTTTTAAAAAGATACATTATGAAAAAAGATATTCAGTTATAAAAGAAACCACTTACAAATACCTGTAAGGGTAGGCACACTGCTACGAGCAAGAAAAAAAAAAAAGAATCGAGGGAGTTTGTGTTAAAACTGGAGAATTAAGATTGAGATTTTAAAAGAAAATAATTGTTATAAAAATCCCTGTTCCACAGACAACAGCTACCTCTTCAAAAGAAAAGTTAAGTTTAGTACTAAATTTAGATTCCAGTGTCCCGTTGAATGTGTCTTGAGCTTTATCTGTGCCGGGGCTTTTTTGTTCCCCCTCTGCCTCTTTTTCCTCCCTTCAGGTTTGCTTCAAGTGTTTGCTAAGAGATTAGTTAGCAAGTTTATATTGAGGAGGTAGCCATGGGAAGCAGCTCTCTGCTCGAAGGAACGTGCAGTGGGTCAGAGTGTGAAAATACGGGGAGCTAAGACTGACTAAGGCCTGGGATCAGGTACTTTATTTTTCTCTCCAAGACAAACTGCTCGTAGAAAGGTTTGTGGGATGACATCCCGTCCCAGCAGGAACACAGATGCTACCACTTTTAGAAACTTCCAAATAAGCAGTATTGCTGGAACAACTTTATGAAAAAAAATTTGTTTTAATCTATTGCCAGATCACTCCCTTTTCGTTATGTAAAGAGGCTATAATTTGAGATATTCAAGGTTATTTTTACCTCCATTCATAAAACAACATCTTTCACGAGAGCTGTTCTTGAGGAAGGTGAGGAAGGTGGCAAAGGAGAGAAAAATATTCAGCAGTATGAAAGTACTGCTGCTAATAACCAGTGAGACTGCATTAAAAATTGGAAATTAAATCTCTAGAGGAAAACACAGACCCACTTCCACCTGCCCTTAAACACACTTTGTTAGCAATGACTGTTTTACTAACTGAAATGAATTGCCTTTTTTTTTTTCCAGTAGTAGTTTTACTCGATGCTCATTTATACCAAATAATTCTCACAGCCAGAGAAGGTGACACAGGTAGGGGTGTCTAGGCAGGAATAAGCTTTTATAGCTAGTTTTTGTGTAATATCATACATGAAAGAGACATCCTGCTAGGAGCACAGCTCGCAGTGTGGGCTATTCTCTTAGTTTTATGGGAGATTTTTGTGTCCAATCCCCTTGTCGTGAACAAGATTTAGACATGCAAATCTCCAACCTGGCAAAAGAATAGACCTTTTAATATATTAATGGGGCAGATTCTTACTTAATATATGAAGTAAACTTTGGCATTGGTTTGGTGTTTTCTATTAATACTTTGTTAGCAACTATTTATAAAAGAGACAGACAAATACAAGTTGATCCAAATAGTCCTCCTGCTCCAACCCCTAGCTCAATGTTATCTGCTTTGTTGTACCAACTCATAACATTCTATCTGGAAATTGCTCTAAGTAAAGCCATAATCTTTGCTATGTTTTAGCACAAATGTATGGCTAGGACCAACATGACTTCTCACCTTTTAATGAACTGTCCTGGTTTAGGATCTTCTAAGGAATGGAGTGTA
Source organism: Ailurus styani (assembly GCA_002007465.1). Taxonomy (NCBI): domain Eukaryota; kingdom Metazoa; phylum Chordata; class Mammalia; order Carnivora; family Ailuridae; genus Ailurus; species Ailurus styani. Next base: position 3,371,347 of record LNAC01000068.1, read on the forward strand.
AAAAGAAGCAAAGTAGAAGATGAAGAGATCTCGTAAATAGTTTCCTTTGAACATCCACAATTGCTTACATGGCCTTTTCCCCTTTTTTCCAGGCCAGCAGAAATGGCCTAGCCCAGGGCTCATCCAAGTGAGCACATTTCAGAACAATTCATTGGATAATTTGAGGGAGACACCAGCCCTGTGATACCAATGAAGGGCATTAACTGAGACCTTTCCTGAGATTGGGAGGGGATATGATGTTAGTATAGGGCATTCCTGAAGGATTTCTAATTCATGTGAGAACAGTAAGCATGGATCTTCTAGTCATCAGTCAGCATCAGGTTTCAAATAAACGGTTATCGATGGCCGTCTCCCCACCCCCACCCCCCAGCCCACCGTCATCCCCTTCCTAGCTAGGAGAAGGACAAGCTCTGCTTCACGTAAATGAGATCTTTGAATGTGTCTGCAATGAGGTAGGGCTTTCATGATCAGTATCTGCAAGCCAGGAGCATGAATGCGATCTTACTGTATCACCGTGTAGAGATGAGATAGTCCAGAGCTACAGCACACCAGTGCATTGTGCCGGGGTGTCAGAAACAATCTTTCCATTGCCAAAGCAGCAACTCTTTTATTTTTCATCATTGTTTCCTTACCTCACTTGGTATGCTTCTCGTGATACAGATCTGAGTGAGTTGTGCAAGCTTCAGACTTGCCAGCCCCCAGCTCCCAGGCCTAGTACGGAGTAATTCATAAACGTACCATATTAGACTATCAGATTGAAACCAAGGGTTTCTACTAGTGGTGGAATTGGAAAGCCCATTGTTTTGATTATCATTTCATCAGCCCCAACTGATACTAGTATGCTCAAGGAAAACATACTTCAGTTACAGTTGATTTTCAGATTCCAAAATGGTGCTGCAAAGCCTGTGCATCTCTAATTATATTTTATGCTAGGCTGTGCAATACCAAAATATATGCCGCGGCAATCAGTGAGTGAACAGTATCAATCAATTTGTAAACAGATGAAGTCACTCATTCCCAAACTGGTTTTCCAAAAACAATTACTAAATTACAATAGAAAAAAATTGTACAGTTACTGTATTTGTGTGCTGTGTTACAATCAACATACCAGGGAAACAAAACAATTTAATGCAGAAAAATCATCATTCATCTACATTATAATTGCTTCTTTTTCACATCTACAGGGCGGTTAATTAAAATTGTGATTAAATGCGGTCGCGCTGCCTAAGATGTCTTGCCCAAAACAGGTGGTACAGAATTTAAAAGTAAAAAAAATGTAATTAGCATTGGAAATTGAGAAATTGCCTGTAAGAATCAGTGTTAATTTCAGTCAGTGATGAGGTAATTTATAAATGAATGCAGTGGAGGCTCTGCAAATGCACAATTGCCTTCCTTGCCATTCTTAGCATTCTCAGCATGCAGGTGAAAATGTTTTCAAAATATTGAGGTAATTTGAAAATCAATCCATGCATTCTGTATCTTTTTTCCTCCCGTTTGTACCAAATGCTGAACAAATGCTGCCACGGATGGCACGATCCATCAGTTTTTTTACTTCCTAAAAGCAATGCTGCACATATTTTAGACCTAGATTAGGAAACATAACAATGCAAGTTGCAAGCCTCAAATTCTTACGGGGGTCAAAATTGTACACCTGAAGCTAGGACCAATGGAGCTTGGGTTTTCTGCGTGATGCTCCCATCAACAAAATAGGACCCGGAAGGAAATTTTCTCACGGAACAGGTAGCACAGACATACATGGACTATTAACTCATCTAATAAAAAAAACACTTGAAGTTTTATTTTTAGAGTTTAAGGTAGAACTAGAGAGTTGGAATAGGCCAATATTTTCCTCAGAATTTTTAACCGTATCTTTATAATTCCACCTAAAAACCTCCAAAACTAGCTAATAAAGTTATTACTAGGAAAAGTCTTTCCAGAACACGAAACAAGAAACGAACTTCTGCTTATTAATACCATCTCTTCTTTTAACAAACAAAGATGCAACTTTCTAATGAAACATTATACCACCAACTTAATGTATGTCAAGCATGCTAATGGCACATTCTGTTAGTACATGAGTAAATTTATAGTTTAGATACTATTTAAAAATTTTTATTTATGTTGTGTTTTTATTATTAAAATAAGAACCACTAGGCTTTTAAAAATCTCCTTCTACTGGACAAAATTTAACTTTCATATTTTTATCCCTGCTGCCTGAACAATGTGAATTTTAAATATTTTAATAATTAATCGAGGCAAATATGGGGTTTGAATATCTGGCTGCCCGTGGAGTTAAAGAGACTTTGGGGGGCTTCTTAAGCATCCCCTTCCTGTATTTGGCATTCTGCAAAATGATCTCTCCATATAAAGCTCATCCTAAGAATATGTTTAGTTAACTGTTCCCGATCAATCTAATAATCAGATTCTCTCATGTAAAATATTCTGCATGGTTCTTTGGTGTTTCAGGCGGAAATCAATTATTTCACTCTGAAGACATTCTTTGGGTAACCCTGACATTTCAGGGAAAGAGACAAAAAAATAAGGAACAGTCTGTGTCCCTGACGGTATCTGACTGTCCTCTGATATCAGGCCTGGTATCCGACCTCCCCCCCCATGACCCTTCTTCACCACCACTTTTCAGAAACAAGTGAACTGGGCAGTTTAGAGGTGACAACTCAGCTGGTGGTTCTGAGTGACATGGAGTCATTTCTAAAGTAAGTAAACCTGTTTCCCATTTAATATTATAAGTAGAAATAAAATGAGACCTATAAATGGAGGCAACTGAAAGGTCACTGGTTAATTCCATGATCCCTCGGCATCACCAACTCCTAACCCCGCACTAACTGCCGCTAGGACGCTAGGCTGATATCATCTTCCAGCAGTCAGTTCACCTTCGGTGAGGGAGAGTGCATCCTTCGTCAAAGACTGGCTTCCCATAAATAAAATCTTTAAAAAAAAAAAGGGCGCCTGGGTGGCTCAGTGGGTTAAAGACTGGCTTCCCAGGTTCCCTTCAGGACCTGTGAACAGAAGGTCTGCAGCTACGTGGGGCTTGGCTCAAATTTCAGGAGAGCAGTGGGCTGGGGGAGGCACTACGATGCGATGCGCTCCAGGCTGCGCTGGTTCTGGGTTTACAAGGGGTCGCAAAGGTTAGAGAATCACAGATGTCAACAGAGCTCCAGGCCCTACCCTTTGGAAAATTTGCAGTAGAAATCTTCTTACCTTGTTACATTTGATTCTAAGTCCTCCGTAAGTCCACAGGGCAATGTGGAGTTAGTTACGTGGGAGATTTCACCCATGTTAGTTATATGGAACCATGACAATGACAGTGACTGTTTTACAAACTCCCTCTCCCAAGTGTCTTCTCCGTACTCCTACAACATCATCAGGATGTTCGGAAAAGGTCTGAACGATGTGGCCACACCAGCACTAGACCAGTTAGCAATTTGGTATTTTAAGTCCTTTTTCTTTTCAAAGTTTGCCATCTGAGCTTACTTGACTCATTCCGCTATGGCTAGTAGCAGTCCCTCCCTCTTCGAAACTAATGTCAGGTTCGCGGAAGAAAAACGCACATTTTCTTTTTCCACTCAGGGCTCCCTTCACCTTCATTCCCGAGGGTGATCTGGGCTTTGTATTATAAGAAAAAAAAATCTGTTCCAAAATAATTAAAAAGTATGCCACCAGGTGCCTTTTAGGCCCCTGGTATTCCAGCAGAGAATTGCAGTGTTTATCCATTCTGCATTAATTGAGCATCTACAATGTGCAGACACCATAGTTGAAGCTCAGATCCAAAAACGAATGCTAGAGCCTAGGTCCCTGAGGGGCTGGATGTCTAGTGGGAAAGGGGACTGGGAGGGGTGCTCAAGAAATGAGAAAAATGTGGTGAGTACAATAAGGATCTTTAACCAGTGAGCACAGAGCGTACAAGATGGCATAACTAGGTCTTGGAGCAAGTGGGGAGGGCAGACTTCCAGGGGAAGGCAGTGTTTGAGGGCAGTGTGGGTCACATGACTTTGATTTTGCCAGTGGAGTGAGGAAAGGGCATCCTGGGCTGGCAGGAGAGGGGATACAAGCATTGGAGAAGGGGAAGGTAGACCACCTCAGGTGCCATCAGCCTGCTAAGATGTCTGAACGTAGGGTGTGGGCAAGAGCATGGGCTTAAACTGAGTCTGCAAATGGAATCCCCCATGCCATATTCTGGCTCTTGTCCAGTAAATAGGTGATGATGAGCTTGTGAACCATTTTTTTAAAGAAGAAGAATGACATAATCATATTTGTGTTTCAGTGAAATGTCTCTGGCAACTGCACGGAAGCTAATATTATCTTACATTTATTGAGTACTTATAATGTGCTGGGACCTCTGCTAAGAATTTTGCCTATGCCATCTGATGTTGCCCTGACAACAATCCTATCGAACAGACACTATTATTTTAATGCACCTTTTACGAAGGAGGACAGTAGGGCTTGGCCAGGGCATGAGCCTGGAGTCGGGAAGAAAGTTTATGGCTAACTGTGACCAGAGTCGTAGAATTTCCAGGGTTACAAGTGATTGTGGAAGGACATTTGGAAAAGGAATCCCAGCATTTGAAAAAGAGTTAAAGTGAGGCAGTTTGATTCCCTTTTCTCTGGGTGAAGGGTGAGACAAAGTGGGGTATAAGGATTTTTCATCCTCAAAAGTCTTCCTTTCATTCATCATTATGCCAGTTTGAAAAAGAAAATGAAACATGATTCTTGGTCCTCAAGAAACTGACGCCAGAAGGTGTTACATCTTTGGCAGTTTGGAAAGAGATGGTTAACAGACAGCCCTTCAAAACAGAGGAATTTAGTAAACCCTGGAACGCTGGCCTTGCTGATCCAATTCATGACATTAAGGCCTTCTTCCGCCTGATGAGGAAGCAAATGAAAATAATCCCTTTTGCGATGACTACTTCCCCCCCTTTTCCGAATTAACTCTCCTGTTGCCTAAGACTCACCAATCCTCAAACTTCCAGATTCTCTACAGGGCCTTATCTCTGCCATCCCATGGCAAGCCCTAAAGCTGCTAACGTTTTGTAACAACTATGTGACAAATTGTTGTGCTTTTATTCATGTCGGACATCTTTGCCAGGCTTGCTTGTTGTGTTTGCTGTTTGGCCGTGTCATGGGACCAAAGGTGCCTGCCTTTGTACAGCATGTCAAATCTGGTTAACATGCAGTCATTTATCTTTAAAACCACTCCTGCACAATGGCAGCGGTGGGCCAGGCCACAGGGCTCCAAACACAACCCAATTTTTCAGACCATCTTTTCTGCATATGGGGAGCACATTGGACAGCAGACAAGATGTTTTGTGATTTTGGGAATCTCTTAGAGACAAATTGTGGAGCGCAAGTGCAGTGTAGCTGGACTGCTGGGTGCCCAGTGAAGTGAGGAAAATCAGATACAGCACAGGCTGAAAGATTGAAGCGAGAATTCATAGCTCTGCGCAGAACATGCCCAGTACTTTGCTCACCCAGAGAGTTCACACATAGACAAAAGCATGTTTGCTTGTTGGTAATTTGCAGGGGATTCTATAGGCACAGTCTGTGTGTATGTTCGCGCGTAAGCCTTCTTTATGCATCTCGAACCATTGAAGGTGTCCGCACATGAACGTGTAAATGGACTTGTGTGGGAAGACAATTTGCTGTTACAGATTTAAGACATGGGAAGGACCTTCTAGTTCACTGAGGCGTTTCTCTCCTAATGTAGCAGAAGCAGAATCCTTGTGTTTTCTATGGTTGTTTCAATAAAGGGCTCTGTGTGTGCTTAAGGAAGGCTCAGAGCCGGTGAGTGTCAAGTGCTGCAGGGACAAATATTGAGGACTTTTCTTTCTAGAAAATGGCTGCAAACTTTATAACCTAATTCACTGCAGGTCTTCATTTCTCAGTTGTTTCAAGGTATCTTCGGGATGATTCGTCTTTAAATAACTCATTATCGACAAAGGGGAAAAGACAGCCATAAAAAAAAATGTGATAAACCTTCATGAACTAGTTTCACTAAAAGGAAGAGTTTACTTCCATGAATCAGTTAAAGGGGACTGAACATAGCAAAACTATATGATTTAAGTGAATTGTTGGGAACTGCAAATAGTAAATATAAATGCATATATATATATATACACACATATATATACATATACACACACTTGTTTGTGAATGTGTATATGCTCTGAGGTTGCTTGAAGGAATAGACACAGTTTTTCTTTTCCTCTTTCTCTTTTTTCCTTGCTTTTCTCTCTTTCTCTCTCTCTCTCTCTCTTTTTTTTTTTTTTTTGAGTAAAGGACCCAAGAGATTGCCTTTCACTTTGAAAACAATCTCTAATATCAGGAAAATGCGCTGTTTGTTTATGCGTACATAATGCAAGTTTGTCCGCCTGGGAACTGCAGCAAATGGGAGAAGTATGCATGGATTTCACAGGTAACAGGATTACGTGGGCACATAATTGATCCATTTGGAGAAAAAAAATGACAGTGCTCTAAAGATGCCTAGGCTTTGGAGATGGAGTTTATGAAACAGGCATTTGTAAATTCAAAGGAATCAATATGTCAATTTTATTACATCTCAGAACCAGCTGGGCATTAAAGGAACAGTAGCCTTAAAAAAAAAATTGCAGCTGCGTATTCCCACATTGTCTACCTTGCTTAAAGGGCTTAGAATGTAAGGAAATGAACTTAGAGATTTCTACCTTTTCAGAAATTCATTTACATTGTCAAAAGAGAACAAGACTTGATCATTTCTCTGTTTTCAGCCAAACCATTTATTAAAATTTCTGACTTGTTATTACAGTGAAAGACTACTAGTAGATACAGGTAAGAAGCAGAATGGTGCCTCTCATGTAGGTTGCATGTGAGTCAAGTATCCATTCAAATTCATATCTGAATTGTGCTTTTCCATAGGGTCTAGGTTTTACTTCTTCACTGATCTAAGGACATAATTTAAGAGCTAAGTTTTGGATGTCCCACAGAATTTGGTCTGTGCAAATATGAAATATTCCTGGTTTATTAGAATTTTTGACAATTCAAAAAGACCAACCTATTTTAAATGAAGTTCCCAGATAATAGGATTTGGACAACAGCCATTAGAGACGTGCATGGGATGTGAATTCGATGTATTTTTTTTTAAGATTCCAAAGAGCTTATGCAACTAAGCATGACATTTAGAAGCTATGAACTGGTCCACTTGCAGGTAAAGCGGTACTTTCTCTGACACACCCTTCTGTGTGTGCTGTCAACTAGCAACTCCAAGGTGAGCTGCCCACTCATATTCACATCTTCACTCCCCAGAGTCCTGCCCCAGGAACATCCCTAGGTCCATTCATTTATCATGAATAGAGCCTAGTTCTCTTTTCTCCCCAGGCATTGAGGGATTCAATACCATGAAAGAACACAGCATTCAGACACAAACAAATCTGTGTCCAAATTCTGATTCTGCCACTTACTCTCCATGTGGCCCTGAGTCTGTTTCTTTACTCCTCTGAGTTTTAGTTCATCATGGATGCGGGCCGATACTTATTGTAGTGGCTTCCTTGGGAGCACTGAATAACATTCTAAGGGCAGGATCTGGAGCCTAGAAGAGACCGACAAACTCTGATTCTGACTAAAGCATGGCTATTTCAAAGCATGGCTAATCAGGCTGCTGGGAGTTCTGTGACAGAGGCATTTCAGGTTCTGGGCTATGCCGAAACATTCTTGAAAAGAGGGAACAATAACCTTAAGCTGAGGTATTTATTCCTTTTCAATTCTTTAGTGAGTGTTAAAAAACAAATAAGGAAAAGAAATAGTCACAGTGATTGGCATGGTCTTGTGCCTCTTCATTTCCAGGAAGTAGACACAGTCCTTTTTCTTAGAGGAGCAACACCCTCTAAAAAAACTTCCTCTAAGAATACGTTCCGGGCTGACCTTTATCACAGCACTTACCATATCTGTTTCCTATTTGTTTCTTCACGAATGTGCAAACACCTTGAGGACAGTCTTGATCATCTCACTGTCACCAGTGACTAGCTCGGCGCATGGGACACAATAATTATTTGGTTAGAAAGAGGCTGTACTTAGGATGAAGATGAATCCATTCTACTCAAGTAGCTTCTGAAAATGAATACAGCAGGTACATTAAAGATTTAGTGTATATTATAATATCTAGGAAAAAATGCTTTTGATGACTTATGTTACACTCCTTACCATCCTATTAACAATTTCTTGAACTCCACTTAGTGACAGCTATGTCATTTTGAATACTTGGTATTTTTTTTCTTCTCTCTCTCTCTCTCTCTCTCTTTTAGTTTTTATTGAAATCAACTGGCTTTCCACCATTCTCAGTGACACCTGTAAGACTTGTGAGTCAGGGAGGCAGGTAGAGAGGAAGTACGGATGTTCAAGAGAGTCTAGGCTTTATTTTTTTAATGGTTTTTTAAAAAAGATTTTATTTATGTATTTGACAGAGAGAAAGAGTGTCCAAGCAGGGGGAGGGTCAGAGAAAGAAGCAGGCTCCCTCCTAAGCAGGGAGCCCCATGTGGGGCTCGAACCCAGGACCCCGGGATCGTGATCTAAACCGAAGGCAGCTACTTAACCAACTGAGCCACTCAGGCGCCGGAGGGTCTAGGCTTTAGACACCTGGACTCAAATGTAGTGTCTATTTCATGTTTGCCATGTGACCAGGGGCGAGTTGCTTAACCTGACTGTGTCTCCATTTCTCATAAAGCCTATGCACCAGGGTTGTTGTGAAGACACACTGGTAATAGGAAGTATCAAGTACCTAGTAGGTATTTCATGTTATATCTCCTCCTTCTACTCTTCTTTGTTTATTGATTATTTACTTTGGGTTGGCATTTAGTGAGTTCCCCGCCTTGCTCCTTCTGTCCATCATTAAGTCAGTCAACATTTAATATACACCAATGGTGGATATCTTAGCCCAGTTTCGAATTTCATTATGAGAATTGGACTATTTTCTACTCAAGGAAATGAGCATGCAGAAGTACCTTCCATACTTAGAATCACAATCATTCCAGCAATTTTCTGCCTAATCTGACTGTTTCTTTGTTCCCACCAACCTCTTTTAGTGAACCGCTTTGGTATTTCCACATGGCTTTGCCACCGTTCTGTGCTTGGGTATCTCAGATCTCTTCTTCCGTGATCCTTCAACGTTATCAGAAAAGAAGATGCACTAAGGTCTCTTAACTTCATACGTTTGCCATGCAACTATGTGGATTGGTTAGTTAATAGAGCAGACTAAAACACTTTGTTTGATTCTGCTCAAGCATACCAGAAATACATTCAAAATCTACAGCTACAAAATGTAAAGAAGGTAGTCCAAATATAGTACTACATAATGAGACTCCCTGTTGGTAGTATATAAAGCAGTTTAGAGTATAGCTTCAAATTCTAATGAAGATCATTTTAAATTTTGCACTGAATTGTGAATTTAAAATTCCCATGTTCTCCATAAGTATCTGAAGAGGGGCATGTAAATACCATAAGTGAATTAATTACTGCCTTAAGTTGGTGAAGCATGTGTGAATCCAAACTTTATTCTTGAACTTGCACTTCTCTTCCCAAGGTTTTTTGAACCATTTCCTATATGCCAAGTTCTGAGTACCTATTCAACTGCTGAGGACATATAAAAAAGGAATTTTTCTTTGCAGAGATGCAATCTTCCAGTCTCAGAAAATCACCACCGTCGCCACAAAAAAGTCTACCCAGCACCATATAGATGAATAACCTGAAATTCATAAAACAGAAAAGAGCTATTTCTAATCAAAAAATTTTACCTGGACTGTTGCTCCTCCTTTAAATGTTAGCAGTATCAGTTTCTTTCTCTGAGAAGAAACGAAAAGACTAAATGGCAAGAGGGTCTTTAACTCTTGCTTATGTTTTGGTGATGTAACGTGGGACCACTGAAGTTATTGGACAACTTTTCCAAGCTGACTTTTTTGAAGTAAACCCAAAGAGAAGGGAGAATGGAACTGTTAGCTCACTGATGGCGCCCACATGGCGCCCACACCAGTTCCTTCAGAGACTCCATAATTTCCATGGAAGGCCAGAGGCCCTGCCAATATCCGCACATCATTGGCATGATAGACCATAACAGCTTCTTCTGAGCCGTTCCGGTCTATCGTGTCAATGCGTACTCAGGGAGTCCTCAATGCACGGATCATTGACACGGCACTACATAACGGCTCCTTAGCAGCCATTATTGGGTATCAAGTCAATGCATACTCAGGGAGCCTTTAACGCACAGGCCTGCACAAGCAGACACATTCCGAATACTAAAATTCCTTAGGAAAATTAGTCATTGCCCATGTGTGATAGCTGTTTTCCATTTTGAATTTTAACCATTTTGGGGGAAAGGCGAGAAGGGAAAATACCAGGGTCGTCTGAAAAGACCTTAAAAAACTGGTGCAAAAGTTTTAAGTGTGGGGTGGGCATATGAAGACGACGAACTTCTAATTTTTTCCTTTCCATAGCCTCATTTTATTGTGTCAAAGTTCTAGAAAGCACTTCACTTTCATTGAGGCTCTTTTTCAGGCAGGGTACAGCTCAGAAAGCCTTTTTTGTGGCTCAGATATNAAGTTCTAGAAAGCACTTCACCTTCATTGAGGCTCTTTTTCAGGCAGGGTACAGCTCAGAAAGCCTTTTTTGTGGCTCAGATATAAGTCCCAGAAAATGTAGTGGAAATGATGACAGGCTCTCTAACTATAAAATAACAGTAGTAGGTGTCATTATAATAATCTTACAGAACTACACACATCAAAAATATCACGTTTTATGATGATCTCTGCAAGAGGTTTCAGTTGGTTGTCATTCCAGACTTTTAATAAATAACATGTTGAGTAGGAAAGGTTCTGCAAGGATCAAAATAAAATAATGATAATGATGATGATAGTGGTGGTGGTAATAACAATCATCATCATAATCATAATACAGCCACTGTTTATTATATCCTTACTATTGGCAGGCACTTTGTATACATTATCTCATTTAATTTTCTCAACAGACGTTACAAATCAGGAAACTGTGCCTTAGCGAGGTTAAATAACTTGACTGATAACACGCAACTGCTAAGTGACAGCGGTGGGATTTGAACTGGGTGTGTCGGGAGCCATGCTGTTACCATTACATTGCTTCTAACGATGCCCACCTTGGGGGAAGCAGGTTTTTATTCAGAATATCCAACCGCTCGTCTGCTTACTAATCAGGAAACTGAGGCAGGGCAGTGTAACTAATTTCCTCCTATGAGAGAGTCGGAGTCAAGGCCAAACGCAACATTGCAAATGCCCTTTCTCTCTGACGCCATGTTAACTGCAAAGAAGACTTGGGAATTTCAGAGACTCTGTTTCTGTTTTAGAAGGAATGTCCACTGTTGCCATCACTCCTGTAATGATTCCCCCGCACCAAATCAAAATGGTGCGAGTTTGCTGTTGTTGATATTTTTCCCTTTTGTGTTCTGCTTACTGACTGACATCTGCTATCATGCTAAGCAGGTGTTCCTATGTAAACGAACGTGCCCTGTTTGTGTTTCGCCATCCTCGCTGCTGCGCACCCAAATGAGCAGTGTGATTAAGAATCCTGTAAATTTTTGAAAGGAAACGGATGGCTACCCTACTAGAACATAATTACACCGTTCCAACATCCGCAGCTCACTGCTGCAGCAGAGTTGGAGAACAGCAGAAATTAATAATATATAATAGCATCATTCTCGTAATTTATAAATGAAATAAAGTAGAGAGGAGATTCTGCTGATATGCATTTTCTCCTTAATTCTAAAAGACAAAGTATAGATTAGAATTTTAGTGGGGTGAAACCTGGCCAGTAGTCTCCCACTAGTTGCCTGATTCATGATAGGAGTGATTTTGCTTAGGGAAAAGAGCTGATATCTTCTCCTAGGGCCAGGGGGAGAAAATGAATAAACAAGGCCCTCTAAAGGCAATATTAGATAAAGGGGGTCTGAGAAACATTTCTGCAGATGATGTGTCCACAGTATTTTTTAAAAGGTATTACTATTTTAAGATTTCATTGTAGGTGTTGCATTTTTTCTTTCATTTTAATAACATACCACCACAGGTCAACCTCTCTGGGAATAGAGAGACGTGATCAGTCAAAGATGTGGTCCAACATAAACTTTATGCTAAAAAGTGTTTGGTAAATTCTGGAGCTCTGCTGTACAACAATGCACATACAGTGAACAAATACTGTACTGTATACCTTCATTCATAGGGTAGATTACATGTTAGGTGGTTTTCATTACACAAAAAAGACATTTGTGTCTTTAAAAAACAAAAACAGCACGATTTTGAGCACCCCGAATGTACCAATTGGCCTCTTTTTACACACCCCTTTCAACCATGTTGGCGAAATAATAGAACTTTCCAAAAAGGAAAATAAATTATATGTTAAAAGTAGCCAGACCACATCTCCGTGACATAAGATTGTGGAAGGAAGTTCAAATTTTATTTATTTTTTTTTTAATTTAAGATTTTTTATTTATTTATTTGACACAGAGAGAGAGATTACAAGTAGGCAGAGAGGCAGGCAGAGAGAGAGGAGGAAGCAGGCTCCCTGCTGAGCAGAGAGCCCGATGCGGGCCTCGATCCCAGGACGCTGAGATCATGACCTGAGCCGAAAGCAGAGGCTTTAACCCACTGAGCCACCCAGGCGCCCGGAAGTTCAAAATTTAAAATATTTTTGTTTTCGCTTGCCATAAGTAAGTTGCCAGACAAATGGATACCTGCTCAACTCTTTCAACAGTTTGTCCCCCATGAGCCCAGGCCCCACAACAGACGTACAAACACATACACACACACACACGTATGGGCAATTAGCCTTGAGAAAAATTTTATTATTTAAATAGTGTTATTTAAGCAATTTTTTCTTCTTAATTTCAAAGAGTGACAATACGTCCAAAAAAAAGTCAACGTGGATTTTTCTTGTTTTAATTAACCTTAGAGAACATGCAAATACTTCGGGCTTTTAAGAGAAGCATGTCCATTTAAGATGCTTATTCATTTAAGCAGTATTCTTTAAAGGTCCCCTTGAGTATTACTCTATGTGTTTTGATTTGGTTCAGAGAAAATGTATTCATTTAATAGATTTATTTCATTAACAGGTATTTATTTAAGTGGGTTCCACTGTATTTAACTCTCCAAACAGTCTCCATTCCTTCCTTGCTTACTTGCTTTGTGTTGACTAATTTTAATAAGCCTTAGGTGCCTAGGGTCTTATTGAGTGTTCAGTTGGATCAATATGGTTAAATTAAAATTGTGCAAAATATAAGCAAATGTACTCTAACAACACAGTGAAGAATGCGCTGTGCACTAAGCATTGATTGGTATGCCGCGTACACGGATGTATTGTGGTGGGTGGGTGAGCCTCTGAACAACTTGGCAACTGCAAATCTCCTTCAGACCTCCTCTCCCTCCAGACACGCCCACGTCCTCTCCCACCCGGACAATCAGGGAAGGGCACAGGCGTGCCCACCGAGGTCGAAGAGCAAGGAGAGTGTTGTCAGGTGTTTTGCTTTTTGATGTGATGGGAAGCAGAATGTAAGACTCACAGTGAAATCCTATGTAAAGAAAAAATAGCTAAGAGCTCGTAAAAAGTAAGCCCTGGCTATCCCTAAAATGCTTTCGGCAATGTCAGTGTAGAAGGGGGAGTCTGGTTCCTCTTCACAGAATAACTTTTTATTTTATTGTAGTTACTCTTAAATCTCAATCACTTGGTAGCTTGTATCCTTTTTCAAACTTCTTGCTTGTCAAGTTTGATCTGGCAAGTTACCAAAAACAAACTAATAAACCAAAAAAACCCCACCTAATTTCTGAAGTATACCAGAAATCAGCCTGACCATTAGGGCTGCATTTGAAAACTTAGATAACTTAAGAGCCTTCTAACTCATGGCTTTCTATGTAATTGTAAAGCTACATAGACTGTACATCGTAGGGGGTTCCATTTAGCATGTAGGTTTGTATCTTCCATTCTTAAATTAATTTCTTTACGTTTCCCCTTTTTCCTTCTCATTGTTTTCCTTTTCTGCTTGTTTTAAGGGATGCAATAGGAATATAGAGTATACTTAATTCTCACTGTCAGCCTTCTTAAGCTTTTCAAAATCTACCATGATCCCTGAGCGATCATAATTATGTATCATACGAAAGTGTTCCTAATATGTGTTGGCTGTCAAGACAGTTTCTTTTTTTCCTACCTGTTGTGTGATCTCGTATCTATCTTTAATCTTCTTGCTAAGTGATTGCTACCATCACTATTATCTCTGCTTACATGTCCAAAACATAAGTTCACATGAGCAGAAGTTGATCTTATCAAAGGTAAATCAGAAGTTTAAAAAAAAAAGCAGGAAGATAAAGAAATAAAAACTACATATCTTGCAAACAATTATTGTGTTTAGGAAAGTGGGTTCTGTTGAGACGAAAATCATTCTCTAGGTTAAATTGACCACGTAGGTTTATAAGCAGAGAAAGAATTTGACGTTTCCTTGTGAATTAAATCTGGTGCTTGAGCTTCCTAACCTTTAATAGCACAGTCACCAGCAAGGCTGCAAAATAATGTTTGAGTCTTAAAATCATCAGAAATAAGTCAACCAATACAAGTTCAGAAGAACTGACTTTATTTTTGTGGTGGGGCCAAGAAAAATACTTAGCTTTTTGTTTAGTTTTGTTCACGTTAATCTTGATTTTTCTTAGTGTTTTGTATGTTTTGAGTTTTTAATATCAAAGGTAGTGCTCTTTGTAAACAAGTGTAAGCTTACCCAAGCAGCTTCACTTACACTCTTCCCTTGTAATCAGATGTGAAAATTACACCCTCCCTTTTGGATACATGATAATTACACATTTCAACATGCAAAGAATTGTCTCTGTTTCAGTTGTTGGAATGAAAAAGCTGAGACATTCAGTAAAATATATTATTATATTAAAGATCATTTCCATAATTGTTTTCAGGATTTGTAATCAAAACCATGATCAAGGTAGTTTTAGTTTTAAAAAGAATACACATGGAAATAAGGAGTGGTTAAAATTAATTGCTAAGTTCCACTTGAATGGCCATTCTCTTATTTTATAAAAAAGCAATTGGGAAAATACATTATATTCTTTCTTTCAAAAAAATCTTTTTAGATCTTATTTGACATTTTTTTCTCCATGTTTATAGAAATACCTATTTTTCATGTAGACCAAAAACAAAGGCTTAAAAAAATCTACATTTTTGTGATCACGTCTGAGTTTTTGTCAGAGGAGAGATATAAATATAACAAAGGAATCTTTTCAGGAAATGTGTTTTATTTATTGTTTGTGTTGTATTTCCCCCCCCCCCAAGAGTCCTTTAGAGCCAACTGAGCCAACTGTGGAAGTTTTATAAACTCAGATGAGGTATCTGAAGCTTCACACTCAGATTTCTAGGCTCATGTGCAGTGCTACTTACATCATAAGGCAGAGCTATATGTCAGTGTGGGTAAAAGACAAAGCCTGAAAAACTCAGAGGTTTTGGAAAATCGCACTAACTCAATAACATTTTTTTCCTCTTTGGGGCGGAGGGTTTAAATTATTGACTGCTTTTTTACTCCCCTAAGCTAAATAAAAGGGAACAGGAGAGAGAAGGCAGTGTTAGATAACTGATGTTATGGTCTCTTGAAATAGTTTATATCATAAAGGAATACCTCAACTGATTAGTTCTCTAAGTATTTGGGGTTTTTTTTCCTATTTATCCAAGCACTGGTATAGGCAAGAGAGGATACATATTCACAGAGCCCAAATTTATTTAAAAAGAAAAAGGATCCTAGCAGATTTTGGGTTCTGAAAATGTCTCAACCCAGTTTTCAAATATTTGGACTTAAATGATAACACTAATTAGTGCTTATCTGTACATCCTTTGTGTCTTAAAATCATTGCATAATCTGACATGTATATTTAATTTTCCAAAATATTTTCCCTAGAGAGCATTCATGTATTTTTAGCACTTGGCTAGAGATTTCAACTCTTCTCATCCTTAGGCTTCCCTTGTTGGGTAGACATTGAAACAGAACTGGCAGAACCAGGATTTGAATCCTAGTCTTCTGATGCCAAATTAGGGACAGGATACTGTTTTGAATGTTGTTGATAGTTTTCTCTCAAGATCCAGCCTGACATGATGTCTTATTTTTAGGCTAAATGATTCTCTACCCTGACGTATCAGGTTGTAATTGGTATACATGCCAAGAGGTGAGTGGGCTAGAACCAGAAAATCCAGTTCACCTAAGTGCTGAGTTACTGGACTATGGCACCACATGTTCTGAACTCAAGACTCTGGTTTTACTGCTTCTGTGTTTTTTGGAAGGATTGGACGGTAGCTTTTTTAGGTGAGGTGTTCTCATAATTCTAATACAGACAGGGCGGAGCACCCAGAAAATATTTCAGCTGGTATTGACTTTAGCCTGGCATTAAGTGGGTTCCCATTCCAGCCCCCTTTCAAAGTAAGCCAAGCCTATACTGGCACAATAGGGAGTGCAGGGAGAAGAGTCCATGGTAGAGAGTCGGTAGAGGAGACCGGAGAGAGGGCCGCCAAGAAGGAATGAAAAGGCCTGTGTATCTGGCCCTATTGTCTGCTTCCACTTTCTCCACGTTTAGCTTTGCCAGTGGGAGCAGCGGTGGTGAGGAAGAGTTTGGGGTGAGGAGAATGGCTTCCTCTCCGAAGCCATTCCTGATTACACCACGTGTCTTCTACTAGAGGCCGACTGATCTGTGGTGTTCTGGTGTAAGAAGTGGAGTGTGGACTTGGTTCAGGAAACTCAGACATCTGGTCTTCCCAGTCCTGCCATCCAGTGGCAGCGTGGTCAGCACCAGCACCTCGCTGGGCTTCGTGTCCCTAGCTGTAACGTGTAGAGATTAGACAGAGGTTGCGAACGGGTGGCTGACAGATGTGTTTGGTTTGGCTCAGGAAGTATTTTAAACACATTTGAATTGGTTGCCAATATTTAAAAATTGGGAGAATCACTCAAAAGTTCTGATTTTCAGCTCTTCTAGAGAACTCGGAAGATCTGACATCTCTGGCCTACATGGCTGCAGAGAAAGAGGAAATTTCTTTGGATCCCTGACAGAGGATCAGCTGACCTCCTTCACCTGCATGGTCTGTGTAGACATCGGGGTGTGTGACCCCCAGTCCTCTCCGAGACTCCTTCCTGCCTCTAGCTCTATAATTCTCAATTTGACATGCCTCACTGTATAACATACACTGAATCCTTAGTGGTTTCTCCATCCACAGTAGAATGCTGAGGTGTTTGTCTGTATAACCAGCATGAGATAAAAGTTGGAAAATTTAAATAAATCAGCCCTATTTGGAACAAACTCTTTGAAATCTGATGGTGGAGGCAGGTATAGCCCCCGAAAATGTGGGCTTGAAAGAAGTCACAGGAAAGGTTTGGTCTCTAACAATTGTCTACCAGTAAACTATATAACCATTTTGTAAATTATCCCAAAATCGATCCTTTAAAACCTGAAGCAAATAATATAGACTCCTTCAGTTAACATAGCATTTTCCCACATCTCCCACTAAACCAACATCTCTGATCTTCTTTCCGAATATTGGGTTCATGAACTTTTTCTGTTCACATCATTGCAAGCAAATTACGTAGGCTTAGGAACTATTTGGTCCTTTTCAAAAGTAAAGAAATATGCTTGATTTAGAAAGTCATATTTTTATAAATCATTTTCCCAGCTATATCCAGTTTGAACACAAAGGATAACATTTACAGCTAATGGTTATAGAATGTTTCATATTGTCCAAGGTGCTTTTGGCAGAAATATCTCATTTGATCTTCACAAAAACTATAGCAGGAGAAAGAGAGGGTATTTAACACAAACAAGGAGTCACAGACTCAGAAAAATCAGATGACTGTTGGAAAATTGGCCTACTATTTAATGTGTGAAAGACCCAGTATTCACACCGATAGCTTCTGCCTCTGCATTCAATGCTTTCCATGTTATAGCTGTGTTTCTAAGATGGATGATGGATGGATGGATGGTTGGATGGATGGATGGATGGATGCGTAGGAGGTAGGTAGGTAGGTAGGTAGATAATCTTACCGAAACAATGATTTATTTTCCCTCATGAATGAGCAGAATTGTCTCAATGTTTCCTAAGTTGGGTGAAAAATCTTTTTGGTAGCTATTCTTAAGTGAATCCTGGATTTTCATTAAGGGAAACTAGTACATTAAAAAACACAATTCATAAGCAGTGTAGGGAATAATTTAAGATCAAAGTTTTAGAATGAAATAATCATAGAGAGTAAAGAAGGGAGGGGCAAAAAAATAAATGAGACAGGTAAAAGGTTATGGAAATTAGGGGGGCTAACTGTAAAATAATGGAGTAGAGGATAGAAAGTGGAAATTGTGGAAAGATGAGAAGAAATATGAGAAGAAATACAGGATAAGAAGACTGTGTAGTAATTTAAGAAGTGAAACCCCTCAGGACAGAGGTAGGAGAGAAATGGGAAATTCTAGAGAGGAAGCAACAATTAGGAAGTGTGGAAGAAAAACCTCTAGGCCAGAAATCTGAGCAGACATGAGGAGAGGGGAAGGTGGTTAAATACGGAAACACAGAAAGGGATGTTTTTAGGAATTCAGAAGCTGAAAGGAAAATAAATTTTAATCACGAAACTCTGTGAAGACAGAATCAACAAGTTTGAATTACAAGAAAGGAAATTCACATGGTTAGAAGGAAAGAAGAGAAATTAGTAAGAGAAGTCTTTGGATTTCAAGAGGTAGGTAGAGAAATGATTAAAAGGGAAGAGGGCATGGTAGCTGGAGGTAGAAAATGAAATGACTCTGGAAGGACATGACTGGGACCACAGCAAACTGCAATAATGTAGAAAAAGGAGCCATTTGTGAAGGAACAGGAGGAAGGGAGGAAGGGAGGGAGGTAGGGAGGAAGGGAGGAAGGGAGGAAAGGAGGAAGGAAGGAAGGAAGGAAGGAAGGAAGGAAGGAAGGAAGGAAGGAAGGAAGGAAGGAAGGAGGAAGGGGAGGAANAGTGAAACCCCTCAGGACAGAGGTAGGAGAGAAATGGGAAATTCTAGAGAGGAAGCAACAATTAGGAAGTGTGGAAGAAAAACCTCTAGGCCAGAAATCTGAGCAGACATGAGGAGAGGGGAAGGTGGTTAAATACGGAAACACAGAAAGGGATGTTTTTAGGAATTCAGAAGCTGAAAGGAAAATAAATTTTAATCACGAAACTCTGTGAAGACAGAATCAACAAGTTTGAATTACAAGAAAGGAAATTCACATGGTTAGAAGGAAAGAAGAGAAATTAGTAAGAGAAGTCTTTGGATTTCAAGAGGTAGGTAGAGAAATGATTAAAAGGGAAGAGGGCATGGTAGCTGGAGGTAGAAAATGAAATGACTCTGGAAGGACATGACTGGGACCACAGCAAACTGCAATAATGTAGAAAAAGGAGCCATTTGTGAAGGAACAGGAGGAAGGGAGGAAGGGAGGGAGGTAGGGAGGAAGGGAGGAAGGGAGGAAAGGAGGAAGGAAGGAAGGAAGGAAGGAAGGAAGGAAGGAAGGAAGGAAGGAAGGAAGGAAGGAAGGAAGAAGGGGAGGAATTTAAACTCTTTTGGGAAGGGACCAAGCCCCCAGGGTGATAGAGATAAAAATGGCAAGGGGAAAGTGGGAAACAGAGAAGGCAGTGAGTCAGTTATGGGGCTAAAAGCATGGATTGTAAGTAAGAATGAGGCATTGTGTTTTTTCATTTAAGCCTATATATTGGTTTTTCTTTTCCATAACTGGGGACCCTACTTTATTTCACATATTCATATTCTACCAATATGATCAATTCACATGGGAGAGGAATTGACAAAAAAGAGCCACTTTTTACTTTTTCAAATCTTCCGCAAGGTGAGGTAACCCTGATGGTTATCTATCCATCTGAAGGACACAGCACCGCAGGCAAGTGTGGCAATGGTGCTAGAGGTCATAATCGGTCTTGAAACTGGTTTTTTTTCCCCAATAAATTCATAATTCACATAAAGTGTGAATTATGTCCATTTATGGCAAAACATACTCTAGATATTGATTTATATTGCTGTACTTAAGTTTTTTAGTTTGACTTACAGATTTTTCATCTACTTTTTATAGATTGTATTTTATAACAAAATTATATAGATCCTTCAACAATTCTTTTTCCTTTATTTTTTTAGAGAGGGAGAGATGGTGGGGAGGGGAGCAGAGAGGGAACATCAAGCAGGCTGCACGCCCAGTGGGGCTCAATCCCACAACCCTAACATCTTGACCTGAGCTGAAATCAAGAGCCAGATGCTTCACCGACTGAGCCTCCCAAGCATCCCACACTCAACAATTCTTTACCTTGATACTATACACTCATTTATCTAGACTCAAATACCTTCTTGCTCTGAAGGGTCTAAAAGCATACTCCATGGGGTTCTAGAATTTAGATGCCTCCTCTCCCCCAACTCTTTCTAGTCTTCCTCTTTAAATAAATGATGTAAAGCCTTTGGCCATACAATTTTCACATCACTGTGAAAATGGAGTTAGAAATCATAACGGACATAAGAAACAGAAGGAAATTAGAACCCTGCCCTTCCAGGCACACCCTGGACGGTATGCTCAGGCCCCTGCAGTATGTGGCCCTCGAGTGTGGCTGGAGCAACCCAGAGAGCCCAGGAAGTAAGAGCCCCATGGAGGATTAGTTTACCTGAAAGTGGGGAGACAATTCCTCTGCCATAAATGCAAAAAAGAAAAAAAAACGTATTTCATAAGAACTTAAAGCAATTCTCTTCAGTACTCAGTTTAATCTCTCTTTTCCTACTTCCTTTACTTTTTTCCTCTTCCTTTCTCTTCTTTCTTTTTTCTCTCCATAATCCCTGGCCCCTTTCTAAAATCTTCACCTCAGAGATAGAAGTGCCTGAAAAGAAAAGCAAAATCACTGGTTCCATACTAACAAGGAATTCTGTATTTGTCAGAAACCAGTTTGAAATAAGATACAAAATTCCTAAAAGTAGGTATCTGTCTGAAAAACTTTTTTAGGTCTAGCCAGGATGTGAATAGACCCCTTTTCCATGTCATGAAAATAAATGCTTATGTATAATTCCCCGAAGAAAAAAAAAAGCCTTAGTAATGCCAATACCTATTTTATAGGAGTGGGAAACATAGCTAAGTGGCTTTTGGAACACTTACTGGACTTGTTCATTTTTTTTTTTAACCTTTAGTGTATGGAGAAAATAGAGATGACAGGTAGGTAGCTGAATACAACAACAGGATGGCAAACGGTTCTTGACTCTCAGGATAGAAAGAATTTATAAGGCATGGAACCTAATACAGTTAAGTTCAGAACTGCAGACGGTGGGGGTGGGGGAGACCATGTTTTAAGAACAATCACTATCCTTAAGCAGTCTCTTAATGCAGAGTCACTCCTCTCTCCCCACACACCCCCCTGCTTCCTAGACTTCAGGAAAGTCCTTCCTTAACTTGGGTTGCTCTGCAGAGATGTGAAATCTCCTTGGCTTCGAATGCTTTTCTGTCTAGTAGCAACTACTGGGAACCCAGCTAATGTGCATATTGATGTACCCTGTAGCTTCAGAGATGATGAAAGAGCATATTACTTATTTCCACAACAACAAAGCTAAGGGAAATTTGAAAGCAGCCAGTTATTTTACCTGGGGACTTTCTCCCAGGTGACAGGGTTACAGAGCCACAGAATTTAAATATGAGGGCAGTCCCATTTTCTGAAAAAGTTTTTCTGGGGAGCCACAATACCACTCTCAAAAAAAAAAAAATTAAGAGACTGTTGCCTTCATTTGCATTCATTTAGTCAACTCTGCCTAAAATATGGAAAAGACATTATTATGCTCATTCAGAGTGTATTTTATTCGTTGTTTACTAGGCTGGACTGACATGATATGATTTGTGCTTTGCGGGGTCACAACAAGCTACTAGCAGGACAATTTGCTGAATCAAGAGGATGATTGTGTCTGGTGCCAGTCAGTCGCAATTAGGACCAGGATCAGGGAGGCCCAGGGCTTGTGCATCGTCTTGGGCTAGCTGCATAGAAATCAGCTCACCTGAAACTAATTGTCACAACAGAGACCTTATGCAAATGAGCCCTGGGGTTAGCGTGGGAAAAGAAAAACTGTCGCAAAGATAGGTGACCTGCTGAGCAGGGGGTCTGTTGCTGGGGAAATCTTTGTTCAATGAGTTTAAAAATGTTTTCATTGTTCAAAAAAAAAAAAGGCATACCCACTCACCGAGAGTGTGGCAAACACACTCATCTGAAATTCCAATAAAATGCAAGTCTGCATTGGCGCATGCAATAAATTGGTAGTCTATACTTTATAAGGGCTGGGGCAGGAAAATAATTTCCCTTTGCAAGGGCCCTTAAAGTTGAGGTGCTGTGGCTTTGCAGAGTGGGCCTACCTTGAGAATTCGCTTGGAAGGTCAGTTCTGCTGCTAGCCTGGTGGGACTTCCACCTCCTCTACCCTCATTCCAACTGTCCTTGTCCGCACAGCCATGAGGGGTGCCTGTGAACTAGAGGAGAGAGGCCTGTTTCCTAATTGAACTTCACTTTTTTTTTGTTTCTTGAACTTCACTTTTATCTCAGGTAGAAAAGAAGGGCCAGGAGAGCTCCCCCACCACGTGGCAAAAGAATCCAGGAAACAATGGGCAGTTTCTTAAACTGAGGTTTCTCAGATGTTCACAGAATTAAATGAAATGCAAAGGTTGTGAAATTCCAGGACAGGTTATGCAGCCCGAGTGATCATAGGTTGTAGAAATTTAGCAAAATAAAACTTAGTTTTAAATAACTGACTTCCTTTTTCCAGACCTCTGACAAAAATATCTGTCAAAAATGAGCAATATTGTAATTCAGTCGTACTTACAGCACGCCTTTGAAATAGTCTTCAAAATGTTCAACTTTAGAAAACTCCACGAAGAAAAGCCATTTTAAGGTGGGAAACATTTTTATATGTTATTGTAACCAAGTTGCCTTTGGGTTCTCGATTGATTTTTTAGCTTTTCAATTTTGTTTCCCTAAAAAGTATGGGTTAACATATTGACACTACTTAGCTTTTCACTGAAAATTTGCTGGTAATATATTAAATAATGTATATTCACACAGCAGTATAAATCAAATAAGGAGAAAATGGGGAATTCTGAGCTTTTGCAAGGACAGAGATGTTTTGTGTCTAGTGATTCCAAAAGAAGAATAATTTGAATAAAATATTTTAGGTGAGAGAAAAAGAAGGAAAGTTGCTCTGCATTAGCTTTGAATGCAAGTGTTATTTTGTTTGGCAAATTACTGGGTCTACGAAAGTAAGTGTTTTCATTGTGTTTCCTAAGGGGCTGGATTGAAATTTGGACTTGTATCTGCTCAACTAGCTCAGGAATTACCTCGATGGCTACCACAAAACCTAAAGAAAGTTACACTCAAAAGCAGCACGACTTAATCACAACTTAAATTAAAAGGAAAAAAAAGAAACCAAACTCTTTTGTCCCTTCACCACTGTCTGAAATAATTTCCACATATAGGAGACGGTTCACAGTGGGTACGAAGTGCTCAGCTTTCACTCATCAAACTTTAATCGGAACTGCATTTTAGTTTTTGAATAAAGAACACTTAAAAAATTTAGATGCAAATGATTTTGCATTATTCATGCTCTAAGTGTCCTTGTAGATTTAAACACTTCTGAGGCCACCTTGATTCAAGTAATTACCTAGGCCCTCACTGCTCCGTCATGAATAAGGTATTTTGTACAAGCAAAGTATGCACCCGATGAGCTTTTAAAGTGGCTTTACACTGAACTTGTGTATTGCTTCTCGTGCATGAGTGAGCCGAACACGCGTCGCAATCTGTCTCAGGTGGGAAACCCTGGCTGAGCATCCATGGGTGACGGGATGAAACCCGAGCGTCTCTCTCCACACACATGCTCTTCCTTTGTCTCTTCTTAAGAATCTCAAAGTGATTCTCCTGCCCTCGTCTAGTAGCTGTTGGAGAATCTAAGAGAGCAATAGATTAGGAAAAGAAACGAGAGGGAAAGTAGCACTGGTTCCGCTTAACTCCTCCGTCCCCAGAGTTCATTTAAATGGCCACTTTTCAGCCCACCTCGCCTCCACCAGCAAAGGCTTCTGCAGAAGGTAAGAAGTCTCTCTGATTTTATGTGGCTCGGTACATCTGTCTCCCCATCTGTCAGCCTAGACTCCTCAGTTCGTAGAGCCAGGTCCCACCTCCACCACGGTATTCCTCACAAAATAGAACTGGCTTCACTCTTTACTCTCAAAGGCGACCAGAGGATGCTGCCCATGGAAATGAAAGTGACCGCGCAGCGTGGGTCTCTAAGTTTACACACACACACACACACACACACACACACACACACACACACAGAAGGTTCGTAAGAGTTAAATATAATTGGCTGAGGCTTGTAGCTGGCATTTGTTACAAAATGCCCAAGACTTTGCTTTCCAACTCCGTGGCTTTGAAGAATTATAGGAATTTTATGATGTGCTATTGGAGTTATACTGGCAGAGATTACAGAAAAGGGGTTAAAGTTGGTTTATGGTAGAAAAAAATTATGCAGAAACCAATAAAAATAAACACACTCAAGTAGACTAAACTTGCTGGGCTTTTAGTTTTAGTTTAACAAAGGAAGTTTAGATGAAAGTAAATGTTGCAGCTTTTAGAAAATTAGTTGACACTCATACTTGATCATCTTTACTACACAGCGGTATAATTAATATTTAAACATTCTAATAATGCAGCTTGCTTTGCATGCACTTTTCAGCCTCACAACAGTATATTTTATCTGGAATTGTGTTAGCATTTTCTTGGGTACTGCCCATTTTCATGGAGTTAAATTTAAAATAGAGTAGGGCCTTAGCCCTTATGGCCAGTAAAACATCAATAGGAGAGCGAACAGGTTTCATACATCTCCCAGACAGTTTATTATTAAGACCAATATTTACCCGAGATAGTAGACAATATATAAATTTTGTTCTGTTGCCCCCGTGAAAGCTTTTAAATGCACGGAGCAGATTAAGTTTGAAAGTTGCATCTGGCTGTTGTCCACTCACCTCTGACTGTCCAAAACAGGAGAATTTTGATTTTGGGAAGGCGGTGTGAAATAAGCAGACCGCACATGAAATGCTCAGCCCGCCGATGTCTGCCCATTCATGAAGACATCTGATTAACGCAGTGAAGAATTTTTATTTTCAATACGTGAAATCACTTCGAGGGCTTTGTCTGAGCTGTGACGGGTGAATGCCCAGGAACTTGGTAAAACAAGAAAACTAGTAAAACGTAGAGAAGTTACCTAATTGAGAGAAGACGGAGCTAGTTTATTTTCCTATGAGAGCTTTCTTCCTGTTCCAGTCTGGGGGCTGTAGGTGGTAGGGAAAAGTTGTTTCAGGTGCTACGCTCATCTCGGCCCCTTTGAAGAGTGCAAGGTGCCCAATGTTCTTGATCTTCTTCGAGGTCGAATGGTGAGAAAGAGCATTCTACTTGCCCACTGTAACTTCAGTGTTCTTTAACATAAACAGAATTTGCATGCACATATTTACTGCTCATTCTTTATAACTGAGTAGGTGTGCTGAGCTGCAGGTCTATTTTGAGATTCAGCCCACATTTACCCCTTGAGGCCCACTTCATGATAGGTACTGCCCTGTGGGAGTCCTGTCAGTCAGGGAAGGATGAAGCCATAAGAGATCCTCAGCCACGCCAACACTGGGGCATCTCATTTCACTTAATTCTGTGAAGCCTTGAGCCATGCTTGGCACAAATCAAAGGGCGCACATGAGAACTGCAAAATTAGGCAGGTTAGATCTTGAGAGAGAAAAGATAAGCAACAGAAAACAATAGCCTATAGAAAATATTACTGTAGAAGAGCACTGTGTAAACGAAGTTTCACGTGGAAAGAACCAGAGGGATCTCGTGAAGTAGCTGTCATGAGACGGTTTGCGCTGGCTGCTTTATTTCCTTCTGTCAAAGGAAGTCATTTTCACAGATTCATGGGGAGGATCGCTTTTATTTCTGATATCCAGGAACCGAACTGGCAGTTTGGTCTCTTTGTATTTTATTGGGTTCGTTTTGAGAAAGGGAGCTAAATGAACTCTGCTTACAAATAACTAACAGCCCCTGGACTGTTTAAAACCTGCTCTTGAGGTGGTAAAGTAGAGATAAGTTGAACCCAACTGCTGTCACACGTATGGGTTTGACAGATAGGTAAGTCCGAGAGTGGACAAAATTAAAAGCATTTTTCATATGCTAATCTCCACCTGCACAGGAATCTTTTTTTTTAAGGAGGCAGCCTACTGGTAGACTAAATTCAAGAGCTGTCTATCATGAGTACATTACTTCTAGGAATTGCCATGACACACAAAAAACGAATAACTACTTTAATGACAAAAGTCTTCCATAGAATCTTAATTCCAGATGGGTGTCATGACAGCCATGGGCCAGCAATTTGTGGAAAGAAAAATGACCCATACATGTAGCTTTTAAACTAACCTAATAATTCCCTCTATGTGTAGTTAGCTCAAAATTCTGTCTGAGGAACTACTTTTTTAGTTGCAGATAGAGGTAAAAGGGAGCAGGGTGGTCTGCTTTGCCTTTCAGGTGGTAGGTGCATGTAAACTTCACTGTGAGTGTGGGAGACAATGGGGGATGTCAATGAGAACCTACAGATTAACCCACAGCAATGAAATCTGAGAAGGTTTATAGCAAGTAGGTAATAGTTTCAGTCCTCTGTGAGAACACATAAACTCCAACTTCACGCTGGGACAAAACAGGGCAGGACATTTGAGGTAGAGGGTGAGAAAACCTTCCTCTTCTTATGATAAAGCCTCTCCTAGACTTGTTTAAATGCCACTGGGCTGCTATTGAATGGTTACCATTTCTCTGGGTTTTATATTATTGTACAAGAAGCTTTGGGAGTTTCCTTCAGTTTTGATAAATATTCAAATTTGTGCATAATTTCTACACTTCAGTTTTGAATGATAGAAAATTTCCCAGGCTTGTTGAGTTTCCTTTCAAGTAAGAAAGTAATTCTTGTAATAAATGAGAATGTTGTGTTTCTTTTTCCCAATATTGTCAAGCTAATAAAACCTTGCTTTAGTTTATAAATTCAAGATTCACTAATTTATTGAAATGAGAGCCAAAATAGTCCATGAGAAGTCTTAAACATCAAATGATGATTTCAAAAGTAATGGAGAGTTAATGGTTATCTAAGGGGAGGTCCTACCTTTTTCTAGTGGAGAGTCCTCGGTTTTAGGAAACTTTTGGTTCAAATGCCTGTAATGGAGTTAGGACCCTCAGTTACCGTATGGTACTCTTTGAGGCCCTATGAAGTAAATTCTAGTCAACGATTACAACACTGGTGTCACTTTTAAATACACTGTGTCTGGGAGGTAATAGTCAGAGAAAGTTTCTGGCATGGTAGTTTTCGTGTGGAAGAGGAACTTAAAAGAACATACGCAGGCACTAGATGAAATGTTTTGCTTTGACTTTACATGGAGGGAAACCTGGACAACGGTCATTTTACTTTTAAATGGGACTTAAACCTCGATGCCATGTGACCGACCAGGCTGCTAACATGAAGGAGAAGAGTTAGTTAGCATCCTTAACATTCTTTGATTGGCGAGCACATTAGGAGGTAGATAAAGGAGCAGCACAGGCGACCCACCTCCTGGCCACGGGAGGACAGTGCCTGGAATGTCTGCAATGTGTTTCTATTTTTGTCGCACCTATGTGTGGCCACCCATCTGGTCTGAATCAATCAGTCTCATCCCAGGGCTCTGCTTCTCTCCCAGCTGAAATAATACCCTCCTTTTCCACTGTTCTACATTAAGGAGGTTCACCTTTCACAACTGGCCAGGCAAGACTATTCACAAGGCTAGATGTTTGTAAACACTGGTGAACCCAGGAGGAGGCACTGGGGAGAATTAAAAAAAAAAAAAAAGAATATGTTATGGATACACTCTGCTCTACTAAAAACAATACCTGGGAAAACTGAATGATTCATTAGCAAAATATTTGACCCCAGGAAGTAAAAGAATGATGCTATACCATTTTGTACGCAGGTATCCTAATTTATTTTTTAATGCAGTTTTCCTTGCCTGAGTTTAAACGAGGCTGTTCTACGCACAGCAGATAAAGCCAAGCAAGGTATGAGGTATTAGGCCATTACTTAGGCTGAAGTATTTTCTCAGGCTGTTTCTCTCTGCTCCATACTAGAATAAATAATGCTCATTTCGCCTACACCTCTGTAACAGCCCTGCATCTCTGCTGCTAGATCATTTTCTTGACATTCCTCATGTGCACATTCTGTTCTTTAGCAGTCCAGCACCCATGCCTCCCCCATCCGATTCCTGCACACCTGACAGCCTCTCTCGATAGCCCAGCTAGTAGACCACTGACCTCTATTAAAAAGGTCAAGGTATTCACCGGTGAAACAAGGTTTAGGACCACGTAGCACTCCTCCCACAAGAGATCTCAAAACGTACTGACATTGGCTTTGGCAAGTTAAATAACATGGCAAAAAGCAACTCATGCTCCCTATCTGCCCCATTTCCCAGTGCAGTGGGAACTACCAGCCTATCGTCACCTCCCATCCGGGAGCCCCTGGGTTATTTCTGTCTCACCCGCTGCCTTTCTCACTCCCCACATCCAGTCTGTCAGCAACCATTGCCACTTTTTCTCCCTTTTTTTTTTTTTTTTTGGCCAACATTTCCTGAATCCACCCCCTTCCTCTTCATTCTCATAGTTGTGGTCTTGGTCTAGGCTTTGGCTTTGGCCTCGGCCCACTGGGAATTTGCGGCCTTCTTCTGTCTCTCCATCCATAAGAGCATATCAAGCCTCAGCTTAATTTACCCCTGATGAACTTGCTCTCCTCTCTCTGTACCTTTAACCAGTCCATCATTTTCTCTGGGCTCCACTGAGACCACCGACTGCTCTCTGGACTCGTTCTGTTGCTCCCTTTCTAGGTCTCGCCTCTTCATCCAACCCTCTCCTAATGGCACCCATCTTTTCTCTTTCTTTTCCAAAGTGAGCCCATCTATTCTTTATCCAGTCATTTTTCTCACTGCTTCAGAAACTCTGCTGTGCTCTCCCCATCCCTGATCTGGGCCCCTGTGTGACAGTTCTGGAAACTCTGGATCTTAAAAGAGTCTTTCCTTGCCTATCCTCCATTCTGATGTGGCAAAGTGTGGTTGGTGAGAATGAGTCCAAGTTCAGAACCTCAGCTCTACCACTTGCTACCTATGGACATTGGACAAGTGACCTAACACCCGTAAGCATCAGTGTCCTCATCTGTAAAATGGGTTATTGTGAAAGAAAAAAAAGGCGAATGCTGTCGAAGACTGCTGGCACATAGTAAGCTCCATGGAAATGTTTGTTGCTGTTCTCAAAGGACAGCCACCCAATCGCACACCTTCAGTCACCGTCACACCGTGTGCTCCTTTATCCTCGCCTGTGAATTTTGATGACAGCACAACTGAGCTCCTTTAATCTGGTTCCATCAGTAGATTATGTCCTACAAATCAAGGACAAAGTTAATTGAATGTGGCTGGTACCAACCAAGTGATGATGAAACCTTAAGTAGTAATGCTTTGTGAGGATGATTATGAAGAAGATGATGGTAAAGATTATGATGGTGGTGATTATGATGAAGAAAACATGACCAGGCCCTCTTTTGGGTTAATACTCTTGGCTCATACAGCTAAGTCTCCAGGAAACATATAGCATTCCCCCTCAAATTAGTTTCTTCTTCCCATTACATGGAAACATGTTATGCGTAAAAAAATACATTGTGCAGTATGCATGAGATTTATTTCTCAGAAAGCAGAGAAATGGTAAGAATTTTAAGTGTTCTACATACTTATTTAGATCTCACATCAGGAGATAAAACAAATGACAACTCTGACTTGTTAATAATTTACATTTTAGTGGAAAATTCATACATGCTGTTAAGATACCGCTAAGACCCAACGCAGAAAATGCAAATAACTTACATCCACTGCGCAAAGAAGACAGAATGTGTCTGAGAAGAAAACATTATCAATTAAAAAAAAAAACCAACCGTGTTTACAAGGGAACGTTGACCATATTTACAGGGCTATGGTTATAATTTCCGATGACTCTTTTGAAGTATTCACACAGATGACCTCTCCATTCATCAGGTGTTCCTTACAGAAGATCCACCAAGGTCTACCTCGCCACCTAGGAGGTGGCTCACAAGTAGGGGGTCTCTTTTCAGCGAGCCACACCATCACTTTTCTCTAACAGCTTATGCAAAAGTTTCGTGGGGGAGGGAAAAGCCCGAGCCCAAAAGAAAGAGAGAGAGAGAGGAAGAGAGAGAGAGAGGGAGAGGAGTGTGCATGACAATAACTACCTCTGTCCCTTTGCTTTTTGTTCTTTTCATGTCAGGGAACTTTTTAGCTGTGCTGCCTGGGTAACTGCTCTGGAAGGTTGGAATATCTGTTGTTGAAGGGGGTTTGTGATTGAGGGCCTTCTGACACAACCTTTTGTTGCATTGAGGTGTTTGATCCTCTTTCCTTTTCTTCTAAAACCAATCCCATCCCTTTAAAAAATGGATAACCAGCACTTCTTTTACTTATTGTCAGCTTTTGGAAAGTTGCTGTGGGGGTTTGTAGAAGTTTAACTAGTTAACTCTTTGCATGCTGATAGGCTGCTGGTAAACACACTTCTTCTTTCTGAACACAAGAGATTTTAATCGCTTTTATCAGGTATGTACCGTTTTTACTCATGCAGAGCAACTGAAACGCATTCGGGTCCTGAAATACGGTGCTTGTGCTCAAGGTCTTGAAATGTGAGAGTGGTTCAGGCTTCGAAATGGGACACACATCCTTACCTCCTTTTTGTCCTCGAACTGAAATGGGTGAGAGGTATGACTCTGCCCTTTGAAAAACCTGACAAGGCATACTCATTTTTTAATTCCAGAACGGCAGCCTTCGGTAGAAAGTAAATGCAATGACTGACTTCGAGACGGGGATGTGTAACTATATGCCAACAAAAGAACAGAGCCTCAGAAAGCAAAGTGTAAGGGTCTTGTTCCAGCCTGCTGACTAAATGCTGAAATAGTTCTTCCCCAAAGGAAGGGACACAGCCCAGGCTATGGGGAGAGAAAAGAAGCTTAAATGGATTATTTAACAAAAAAGCAACTTAGGGCTTCTAAATAGTGACCTACATCCTGCACACAATGATGATATTTTTACGGCCGTGATAGGGTTAATAACCTAACATCATTCATGTAGTGTTTTTTGAAAATTGAATTTTACTGCTACAAAGTAAATGTAACAGCCCTCTGGAGACAATATTACAGGCACTTTATTGTTTGCTAAGCTGATGTCATCTTTCTACAGACTGACTTTAAAACAAAGGCAGAACATTTATTACAAATATCACTGTGTGAAAGGAAATCTACTGAAATATTGTTTAGAAGGTGAGCTGATAAAAAAGTATTAATACTTGGCTTTGATCATCTTACACTATAAAGTTGTGACTTCAGAATGCTGCTCATGTGATCTCTATTCAAGGGAAAACATCATCCTGGAAATTCCTCTCCACCTCTCTAACATTATTTGCCCTCGAGTTGGAATATTTATTTAAGCTTCCTGCGTGTTTTAGATACATTTTTACTCTGTAAGGCGATTTATTAACACAGTTGATGAGCTCTTGAGAGGGAAATTAAATAGCACCCTTCAGAGATGATGTATGTATGATTTAAGAAACAAAGTATGGAGATGAAGCTGTTTAGTTTATGTAATGAACTTTCAAAATCACCTGTAAGTGGTGGCTGGAAAGTTTGCAATTTAAATAAGCTGTCTAAGGCATTGCCAGGCAAGCATTCTGCATGGGAGGTTGCTTGCAACTCAGAGGGTTTGGTCCCCATATCTGATACACGTGTAATATAACGTGAAGTTGTTTGTGGAGCACACAGGAGCTTCTTAGAGCTTCATTTCCACACTGTAGCCCTTGAAAATGTATCAAATGAGCAGACACATTTGGCTCTTCCTTACAAGGCACAAGTAATTTGTTTGTAAATCAGTTACTATTCAGGAAAAGTTAAATTAGAAAGAACTTTGGTGTCTTTGATGTTTCCCACTTCGAAAGCCAAAGAGCAAATTAATGATCATTTTGAAGTAATAATGATAATGAGGAAAATATAATTTTGATGGTGAGCTAGCTACACTACCTCAAAATAACTTTGCAGGTACGGTGTATGAATAACAGCTCAAATGACCAAAATAGCCTGATGGTGTTTTTCTAAGAAAATGATTTAGTGCTCTGCTTTTGTCTCTGAAGTCTGGTTAGAAGGAAAACACAGGTCAAGGAAATCGGGTTAGAAAAAGGCCTGGTATGGGGTAGGTGTAGAATTATATGAATAGTGTCTAACAGGGAGTCTGTGGGCACTCACCAGATCAGCAGACGAGCATCTCACCAGTGTTTGTGAGCTCCTCGGGATGGACTGATGACATTTATATCAATCGAAAAGGAATCCACAGATATCTACTTAGCATGCTCTGTGAAAGGCAGGGTGGTGGCTGGTGTCTGGGGGCCATGCCCAGGAGAATGTTACCTGTACTGGGATTGTGATTCGACCTGGAACTGAGCTGCAACATTGAAAAAACTTACATGGCTAATGACTATACTACTATATGGTACTATATACCATTTTTTAAAAGCGTACACTTACTTGAAGCATTTTACNAGGAAACCATTTTTTAAAAGCGTACACTTACTTGAAGCATTTTACTGTAAATCTGCCAACAGGGAAGNGTACTATATACCATTTTTTAAAAGCGTACACTTACTTGAAGCATTTTACTGTAAATCTGCCAACAGGGAAGTTACTTTATATTCGGCCAATTCATTATTGTATTTGACCCATATTAACTACTTACCAGGTGCTAGGTACTGCTTTAGCACCAACGGTCCAAAGGTGAGTCCTCACAGAGCCTTACAGATCAGTGTCAGAAACTATGGCTTGATGGGATCAGTCGAACACATTGCAAATATGAAAAAAAATTCAATATTCAGTAAATACTTAATATTCCATAACTGTGCAAGAAAGCCAAATGTGTTTGTTGGATGACTGTAGAATGAAATCGACTAAGAATCGAGGTAAGTCCTTGATTCCATTCATGGACAGGGAGGGGCCAAGATTCCCTCTCCTTAGGCAGCCCAGCACAGCTGTAAGAAATGACATGCTCGAGCCACCCTCAAAAAAAACCTAAGTGGTGTTTACTCTGTGAGCAAGGACAGGAATTGTCCAGTGGTGGTGGAAACAGCACCACAGAATAAGGTATGATTTTTAGTGGCACAGCCCAGTTCCGGTCCCTGCACTCCTTCCTGATACTGCTTTATGGATTTGGTCCCAACCCTTCTGTCCCTACCCCCTGTTGTATGGTCAGTGATACTCCCCCCCCCCACATACACTACCATTGGGATTCAAGTGTCCACGTTCTCAATTAAGAACAAAAGTACCTCATTCATCTCATGAAAGACGAGAAACAGCATGCCTATCCTTCACTTCTACCTATAAAACTCAAATTTTAGTTGTCTACTAAGAGAGCTCAGTTTTGACCAAACCCTATTTTTTAGCATCCAACACGGATGAGAAAAAAAAGGGGGAAACAGTTAATATTTAAACTACATACCGATCTTGTAATAAAAGGATTTTTCAAACATCAAAATAAATTTGGTTTATTTTCAAACGTCAAGATGAAATCATTACGGTTACTTTGGGTCTCCAACTTAGCAAGATGTCTCATGGACAGGACACTCGAAGCAGGACAATTTGGGACAGTTCCAACTGTATGAGGCCTGGTGTCATTACCTCCATAAATAGAAGCGAGCTTCCTTTCTTCTGCAGCTCTACATTTCCTTGCCTTTGATTCTCCTCCTTTGCTTTTTCTCCTGGCAGGCCTTTCCTCTCTCCTGTATCAGCCACTCTATAGGCAGATGTGCCTCTTTTTTCCATTTGCCAGCAGCCCCCCCCAATCTTCCAAACTACTCCCCTTTGAAGTCTCTATTACCGATACAATCACTTTTGTTTCCCCTCCATCCCCTCTCTCTCCACTCTTCTCTCCCTAACCCCATTAGTTACATCTGCTGCCCCTACCATTCAGCCTGTGTTAAATCGTAATGCGCTTGACATAACTTCGGTTTGTCTGCTAAGTACTCAATCAGCACGCGCTGCTATCTTCTGATTTGTAGGAAAGGGGGCAAGAGTGAGTGAGCTGGCTCAAAATGCACTAAATGATTCAGCTCTGCCCAATTAGCCCAACTAAAATGGGAAATTGACAACTAATGATAATGAAATAAATGGGTTTTAGTTAAGAATATAAATCCCACAAACTTGGTTCCTGACGTCTGTGGTAGATACTGTATCCTTCATATGGTGGTCAGATGGCTCAGGGGATGAAAGGATGGGTGAATGAAGGGAGGTGTATAAATAATTGCAGTATTTGTTAGTTGACTGGGGTTCTTTCCCGGTGATTCATTAATGGATCTTTAAGGGATCTGGGAGCCACCAGAAATTGCGTGTAACATTTTGCGCCTTGATGCCTCTTCCCAGGCTGTGGGTCCATGCGCTTAATCAGATTCTTAAAAGGATCTAATGTGTGACCTTCCTGAAGGTTAAGAATCACTGCTAAGTCAGGGAAGACACCTATTTTGTTGGTGTTTGCCTGTGGTCTGTTTTTTTTTTTTTTTCTTCCAGCGCAGTTTAATATCCCACCTGATCTGAGCAGTTCAGAAAGTAGAAACATGGGGTTTAAAAAGAAAAAAATTTACCTTCTTTAAGAGGAAAAATGTTTAAACCACCTACCAAGTTATACAATTTACTTTTTTTTATTATTTTAGTTTTACTACAATTCCAAGACAGGCCTTTTTTTTTTTTTCTTTTTTTCTCCTCCCAACAATGGGTATAATCACACATCTGAACATAAGAATTAGTTTTATGCAGTTCCATAGAAAACCAAAATCTTGAAGAACACTTTCAAAACAACCAGAGAAAAATAAACCATTCCTTCTGTCAGTCTTGTTAGAGAGGGATTAAGAAACTGGCAATTATTTTGGCGACCTTAATTGTTGCGCGGCAGGAAAATATGTAATTAGAGCACGTTCCCAGGCCTGCACACCTGCAGCACATCCTACAGTTTAATGTCAGCTTTCAGTACCCGTCGGTGCCAGGTTCTAGCACAGCCAGTCACAGTGACGCTCTGAGAACATTTCGGACTCATGTAATGTGGCTTCTGTGTATGAAAGAAGCAGGCATTTACACGACCACACAATGGGGTGCATTGCCGCAACACTGCTCTCATTCTTTCCTGACGCCCACCTTCAGCACTGCCCTGGTTTACTCCGTTTGAGGTTTTATTGTTACGGTATAATAGTCCTGTACATTTTTGAAATTCCCTTATTATTCAGCTTATTAATACAGTACTGACTTGATTATCAGGCAGTCGTTGTGCTGCGGAAGATTCGGTTGCATTAGCTAAGTCAGAAGCTGAGTAAATTCTTGGTATAATGAGAACAATTGTTTGACATTTTTTTTTCTTATGTTAGAAAGATGGGCTGTGGTAGTTCTCTATATAGTTGCGTTTTG
Organism: Ailurus styani; assembly: GCA_002007465.1. Taxonomy (NCBI): domain Eukaryota; kingdom Metazoa; phylum Chordata; class Mammalia; order Carnivora; family Ailuridae; genus Ailurus; species Ailurus styani. Next base: position 3,406,960 of record LNAC01000068.1, read on the forward strand.
GAATTCTCTGTATATTCCCTATATGTTGCCGGGCATTCATTTTTCATGTAGAGGAAGCTTAAAATGTACTCTCACTAATTTGAAAGTGTTTCAGGGTATGGGAGGACTCTATCATGATTCTCATTAGCATTTTTCTTCCTTTTTTTTTCTCTTATTGGCTTTTTACAACAAAAAGAAAGAAGCTCAGATGTTAGGAAAAGTAGCTAAAAAGAAAGAAACAGTATGCAGGGTGTCTGTTTTTCAGCTGATTCCGTAACCCAGCATACTGATGGTTAACAGACTTCACCCCCTGAGGGAGATACACTGTATTTTGCTATCTGACATGTTGTCATATATAAAGAAATCAATTGGTAATTAAATGATGCACCTTGTGAAGATGACAAAAGGCATTTGGTTGCGAAAAGAGAACTGGGTTTTGAGGGGTTTGTAATGAAGGCCTAATGACTATTCATAAGAGATTTTCAGTCCGTTGATCCACTTGACTGGAAAGTTCTGCCCTGGAGAGTTAGTGCTGTCAGTTTCTCTCACCTCAGAAAGCCGCCGCAATCGACGGTGTAGAGGATGAGCGAGAAATTATCTAGCTGTTGCTCCAGGCCTGTCTTAGGTCACATGCAGAAGGCACATCTGGCTCCCTGTAGGTGCAACCTCAGGACATAAACTTTGACTAATTTTTAAACTATAAATATGTACGAGTGACACTGAATAAGTTACCTTTTATTCATATTTTCTTTATTTTAGAATGCATGCAAGTTGTGTGGGGAGGCTGCCATTTTGGCCTTATTTTTCTTCCAGTTTTATCAGTTGCATGTTTGCTTGTGAGGCTTAGAGTAACTGTTTTCGGAAGTTGTCAAGGACCAAATGATAACAGTCTCCTCAGACCACCATACCTTGTGGTGAATATGTCAAAGTCACCCCGAAGGAAGGTCATCAGAAATGCGTAGAGAGTGTATCATTGGATAGTGCTCTTGGGAGAGGCTGATTGGCCTATTTGGCAAAAGGCAGTAGGATATCAAAATTTATATATATAAGTCTAGATACAAGAATTACAAAGCACTGCTCTAGCGTCTGTAGAAAATGACAACAACGAAATTCATGCCTTCAGAAGATACCAGTAACTGTTAACGATGGGTAAAGCACGGTGCTAGCCTCAGAGGGCACAGAGATGAGAGAAACAAAAATCTCAGCCCCCCCCAGTCTATTAAGAAACAGACGAAGCAGGAAGACAGCTGTGCTATAACATGGGAAGAGCTGTGATTGGGGTGCATAAGAACACGGGTCTTAGAATCCTGGAATGGATTGTCCAAGAACAGTCGGCGTCCACAGGTGACGTAAAAACTTCTCACACGTTACTCTCTCCATTGGCAACACCAAATTAGCCAGTGAAACGTGAGCTGAAGAGGGAGTGAGGTGCTTCTGGTACAGCTGTGCTTACTTACCTCAAGAATCCCAACAGAACGGTGATGGCCAGCACTTTCTGCACATATTTACTCTTGGAAAGTGGTCCTCCATGTCCTTGTATCCAGAAGCTCACCTCATCAAAGGTAAACACATTTATCACCTCATTAAGGCTTGTTTAATGGCCACTTGAAAGTGGCGTTTGAGGTGGAAATATCTGTCAAACCCCTCATCTGGAACATCTGTAAGGGGGACTTTATGGCAAGCTACCGAGGTTTTAATCTCTCAATATCAAAATAATTTAACACATAATATATATTTGAGAAGATGTCACTGATGATTCCTCCTTGTGTATTGTGGTTACCGAGTTCCACTGATGTGTTTGCTGGAGCTGTCAAGGTGGACCAAATGAATGGACAGATGCCAAAAAAACAATTATGCTTATTAATGTACATTGATTGCTTGTTTAGGTTATAAAGCAAATTAAAAAATACATTAGTATTTAAACCCTTTTATAGCTGAGATAATGATTGTAATATAGTGTCTAGTAAAGAATATTCTGTAATACCTGTGAAGCCCAGCTATGTTATCTAATTAGTAGACTTTGATTTAAGTGGCTATAATTATGGAAGTGAATAGTTGCCTCTCTAAATAACAAAATGGTAGATTTAAATATATAAAGATGTTGACTTGATTATTTAATATTTGTAGCGAAGACAAACCACCTAAATAGAGAGATTAATTCCACATCAGTGCAACATTAAAAGGGAGAGAGGATGCCAAGAATCCCATTAATTTGGGATATAAGTGCCTGAAATTTCCTCGAAACATTTACACCAAAGAATACCAACAAGACGATAGCAAGCCGTTCTCTCTAAGGATGAAGAGGTAAGGCCAGCGTGATTTTAAATGGCACCAAATCACACAACAGCACCAAGGACGGTGGACTCCACCAGATGCTAAACATAGCCCCCATTAACAGAGCGACGAGGCACTAGGCTAATAAGTATTTTGTATCTCATCAGCTACGTTGCCCCTTTCTCCACGAAGCCTTCCCTGAGTAGTCACTATTTCCTTTCCCCTGCCACGAAACTCTGCTCTCAGTAAAGATGGCACTCGTTGAAACCAGAGCAGCCCACTTGTATGTCATTGTCATTCTCCCGTGTGTTTAAGTTAGATAACCCTGCTGCCAAGAAAGCTTTCATACATATTTGCTTAGTTGAATGGCCAACTCAAAGGGGAAGGGGTGACCTCTTTTCTCTCTCTCTCTCTCTCTCTCTCTCTCTCTCTCTCTCTCTCTCTGTGATTTACTTCGGCTATTACTCTTGAAACATACATGATCTATTCCCCGATTAGATAGTGTTACCTCCTTCCCCGACTGTCTGGGAATTTCCATACTTCCTGACAAGAACTTCGGGTGAATTGGTGTATATAGTTTTTCTGCTCCTTGCCCTAGTTCCTTCAGGGCCTTTGAGTCATAAGCATTCAGTACCACGGTGAATAATCAGTACGAGAGCCACAACTGGGTTTTTCCTTTTAACTTTTGGGGGTTACTTTTGAACATAGTACAACTGCTCAGAAGGGCCTTTTCACAAATTGTTTACCATGGCAGTCGCTACCCTATTGGGCTTTTCATTCTGAACACACAGGCGGAGAGCATTGATGTCCGTATAACAAATAATGTGTACAATTTTTAAAAACACGAAATTTACTGAATCCCCATATTATGTGTTCATGCTGCTCTCTCAGAAACTATGCTAATACAATACTCCTATAAACCGATCTTGGTCCTGGCAGGCCCTATTGGAACTAATGGGGCCTGACAGTTCTTCAGTTAAAAATTATACATGAGGGTCACTTTCCCTTAAATTATCTATTGTATGCCAGCTGTTCACAACTGCAGTGCTTCACTCTCTTTGCATTTGCTAGAAATGTCTCATTTCCTCGTCCTATCCATAGCGACTCTTCTGGCGGGTGGCGTGGAAGGAAGACTCGAGGCGCACCTTCCTGGAAGTCACACCGGAGTCGCAGTTTCTAGTTTCTTTGTTTTTATGTTTCTGGTTCTGGAAAAAATGTTTAGATGGCTCATTTCGCCTGTTTCATGGCACGGCACTTGAGTTATATCATAATTTCTCATTTGCTGCACAACTTTATTCTATTTTTATGCCCCTAAATGACGCAGCTCTAAGTACCCGTGAGTGGCACTTCCGTGCTGTGGGCGCTATCAAAGGCAACCTCAGACAGATAAAACTCCTGGTTGGTTTTTTTGGGGGGGAGGGGGTTGTTTTGGTTTTTTTTGCTGGGGAGGGGAGAAGAGGAGTCATCGCCGAGGGCCGCCTTTGTTTTTGAAGCTCTACTGAAACTATGGCCAATAGAATCATTTACGAGAAAGAGAAAAATCACCCAAGTCCTGTGTCTGAATGGAGGCGCTCCTCTCAAATGTTCCTCATTGCTGCAGAGCTGTTATCTTTGGATTATAATTAAAAGGAGGGTTTTTTCCCCTCCCCCCCCCCAGAATGCCCCAAGTGAGGTATTTCCCCTGAAGTTATTGCACCTTTTAACCAACAAGTGGCTGGAGTTGTAATAAGCTTGCAGCA
>LNAC01000068.1:3411080-3426080 GCA_002007465.1 Ailurus styani
CCACCCCCCCATACAGAGTAATGGATGGCCAAGTGTGGATGTGGTACAAAGGTGACACATTCAGGGATATTTTCTGCCTTATTGGTAGAAATGGGGAGGTGGGGTGAGAGGATTTCCTTGATGAAGTAAGTGTGAGGTTAGTAGTTATTTCTGTAACTCGGTGAAAATACTGCCTATCTAGGGCCACCTTGTTTAGCCTACTTTGCGTCGCATGTAACAGAACGGTGACCCGTGCTTTCCAAGTCTTCTGGCTCTTGAGGAGCGCGCAGGTTCTAACGGGTTGCTGGAGAAACCTGGTCATCTGGAGGCTTATCAGGAATGCACGATTATTTTTTAAACCTTGGTGGAGAAGCCAGAGACGGCAGCAGTTGGACAAGGTCACATATCGGTGGCAGCGCCGTGTCGTTCCCCTTTCCATTGTGTGATCCTCTGGGGTCTGGGGCATTAATATGCAACGGTTCTGTTTCTCTTTCAGGAGGACTTGTAAACTCTTTAAACAGAGGCACACAGTTTGCAATTGTTGCGGTACTGAGTGGGTGTATAGAAGCTAGGGCTGCCGCCTTGTCCAGTCGCAGATAGAATAAAACTGACAATGATGCAATGGGCCTGGCATGTAGACAACTCCGTGGGATGGATGAATGGTACGGCTCTTGCCGTCCCTCCGGTGGTGGTAGGCCCTGTAATAGCTAGTGTAGGAAGGGTGGTGAAAATTGATATGCCCTATTACTACATGTATAAAACTTAACACTGGGGCCATTGCACAGGTGGGGGGTTCCTGTTTATTGATTTTTATGGCTTTGTTAGAACATACGCTTAATGCTTTTATACTCCAGGAGCTCTGGGAGGGCTCACCTTAGGTAATAAACCTTTCCGTACTTTGCAATCGCTCACAATTTACTTGGGGACTCACATTATCCAGTACAAAGCTCAGCATCCCCCCTCTACTTGGTTTTAGGAGTGCTATAAAAAAAGCGAAGAAAATAACTCTAGCACTTACTTTGAATTTTTAAAAAACCTGTCCACTCCTGCTATGAAAATGGCCCCTAATTCTAATTACTCATATTTCCAAGAAAAATTAGTCACACAAACTTATGTCATGTGTTGTCTCAGAGGTTGAAAGCAAATTAGGTTTCCAATAAGACAGTACATCAAACAAAGTAGCACGTTCTTGATGCCGATGACTTTTTTTTAGAATTATGGTTGGACATTTTTGGCAGACAGATTGTCTTTTGCTCTATCAAAATGACAGTTTCTTTTGTAACTGCAACATTCATAATTAGAAGGAGAGAAGCAATCTGCCCAATTTAATATACTAAAAGAAGTTTAGAGTCTCTGCTAGTAATTTCATTATTTTAAAATTTGAATTAATTGACTTAAAATAATACAGTTAAGAAGTATAACTAGCAGGATTATGGAGAGAGGTTTCTTTTTCCTTAAAAAAAAAGCGCTCTTAGTATTATTCTTCAGATGAGATTACAATTTTCTGTTTATGCCAGGTGCCCTGTTCTAAGATTCAGAGCAGGAATGTGAATATTCATCCTTGCAACAGAGCTGAGAGAAGTTGTGGGGAAAACCCTGGGAACAAGGTCACTTTAAACAAAAAAGTTCTCCAAGTTTCCCATGCTTAAGAGGCTGGCTGGGCTTAATTAAAGTCAATGGATGACCAAAAGGGGGGGGGGGAAGGGAGAAAAGAAAATGAAAGAAAAAAGCAAAAAGCAACAATCCACCCCCACTTCAACCTCTTTCTGGGCCACCATTCACATTCCATACCTTAGCTGTTGCTGTTCAACCTCTTTATAGCAAGAACAGTATTCCTCCCCTCCCCTGACAGCACTGATGTGCCCACCCGTTAATATCACCCCCCTCCAGTCCGCGTCTCTGACTATGTCACCGTAAGTGGCTCTCACCCGCACCACCACAACAGAAACAAATCCAGAATCGCATTCAGAATGAAAGCATCATAACACAGCGACCTTGTTCTGGACGTGCTGTTTGGTTTCAGTAACCTTCGTTCATGCAGCCCTGGCCAAGCTTAACATTTCCTGTTGGCTCAGAGGGTTACCTTTCTTCATTTTTCCTTCAGGCTCTCTCTTGAGGGGACCCAGTAGGTTGCATGCCCAGGATGCACAGGGTCAAAAGTTTTGGAGACTTAAAATTCATGAGCATTGAAGGCTCATTTTCCTCTCTAATGGAATGAAGCCTCCGTTCATTTTCAAAAATACGAACATAGCAAGAGTTCTTTTCCCCCTTCCTGTATAATTTGTCACACTCAACTCTAAAGGAAACCAACTCTTTAGCTCTCTTACCTTATTTTGTACCTTAGCTGACTTTCATCTTTGCATGAGCCGTCAAAGCTGGATATGATAAATATACATATAAAAAGAGGCTTCGTGTGTGAGTTGCTGGGTGTTTTTCTCTCCCACGAGAAATAACAGCACTAAGCATCATGTACATTTTGGGGTATGTTTGTAAGACGGCAGGAAATTTTTGAACCCTGAAAACTTTCTGACTCTAAACTGTGCTCTCGACATACGGGGCCGCCTTCCAAGTCCCACACGCTTTTACAAGTATGTCACTTACAGACCCGTCCGTGGGAAGGCAAACTTCCCCAGGCAGTTCTGAAGTCTGACAGAAGGTAGAGAGCCCAGGGACTCAGGGCACTTATTCAACCGGACACCTACGTTTCAGAAACTCTCTTGTATTTTAGTAGTGTCCTTTCTCTCAGTCCTCCGTCCTAGAGAAGTGACATCTTGTTTGGTTCTCGTTTGGCCTAATACACTCAGTTATATACCAAAAGACATACACATGTGTATAACTCAGGAAGCCAGGGATTAAAGCACAGCTTCTCGTGAGATCTCTAATAGCTACCTAATGTTTAAGGCTTGCGTTGATATGGGCTACAGGATTACCTTAGGTTTTATAGATACTTGTATATGTGTACGTTTGATATATGTGTATATATGTGGGGGGGGGACTTAGGGCTGTGCTGATGTATTATTTTCTATCTGTTCATTTATAATAAACAGCAGGCGACCAGGCATTTCACCTCCTCTCTCACTCTGGTCCACATCATTTTAAAAAAAAATGGTTGCAGCATTTCCATTCTAAATTAAATACATCCGAGGGTACATCTTTTATCAATTCTTTATTCTTGGCATCTCAAAATTCTGAAGTCTTCTTCCTTTGTCTTAAAAAGGGGAACTGCTGAAAGCATTTCCACCTGGATGCTTAAATTATTTAAGTTGCAGGAACCAGACCTTTTCCCTCCTGAGTAGTTGTGGGTTTTAAAGGCTAAAATTGCTTCATCATGCCAAAGTGAAAGTATGCATAAATTATTTAGTTAAACCTGAGAAAATACAGACTTTTCCCAGTGATCTTGCAAGCGCTGCCTACTTAAATTTCAGAAGAATGGGCAGGATTTTTTCTTTCTTTCTTTTAGAAAATTTAAGTATCTGCTGTGTCTTCCATCAGTTGAAATGTGAACAAAATTACAGAATGATGATTTTTTTTAAAGCCCAAGCTTCATACTATCCAGTATATCTGTATCATGCCCAAGGTGAATACGGTGGTGTGAATCAATACCAGTAAGACTCATCCAGCTGACAAGAATTGCAAATTCTTTGGAGTGCATTCTTATGAAAGTCAGGTAACTTGCTACCATCTCTCCCTGATGCTACTGTAAACACCAATAGGCATTTCCAGTTCCATTTCTACCCATTCAGAGTTCAGGCTTCACTTATAAAAATAGAAAGGGAATTTGGAAATGTTGTAAGTCATATTTAAGTGTTTTTCCCCCGTTTTCATTTTAGTAAATAAAAATGCCTGAAAACATGAAGCGGTATGTGGTATGTGTGGTGGGGTGTGGTGGCAGTGGTGACGGCGGTGGTCTGTATGTGTCACACAGATAGCAGTGGAGAAGCAATGAGAATAGCCCACAAACGCAGGCAACAGGGGACCAATCTCAAGTTCCCACAGAGTGTAAGGGACTCAGTTTCCCAGATATATTGCTGAATCTGTGACATTACGCATCACTTCTCTAAATTAGCCTTAGCATTAGTACTCCAATGACACTCTCAAGACTGAGTGAAGAATAGTACTTTTAATCCAATACCCAGCCTCAGATCTGCCAAGCACCATTAATTGGGACAGAAAACATGTCAACCAAAAAGGTACTTATATGGGTTCTTTAGTCTACAGCTGCCTGTTCATTTGTGGAAGCCGTTTAAATTTTATGTTCAAATACATGGGGAGATGAGAGTGAATATGGTAGAAGAGCAGCATATAACTGGTGGGTTGTTATTATTATTAAAAGACACAAAAACTAAAAGGAAACACCTTTCCATCAAGATAAGCCTATTCTATCTCAAAATGATACACACCACTTTACTCATTAATACATGTTTAAGACGTTGCCGACCAGATGCTCTTCCTCCGTGTAATTTGCTTTTCCTACAACTTTGACTTCTGTTGCTCTCAATCTTGCCTTAGTCCTCCCCTTCCCTTCATTTCCCTCTCATGCCCGGGCACAGATGTAGCCACTGAATCCGATAAACAAGGATATTATACTTGCACTGCCACACTCTGCTAAATAGTTAGAAACACTATTTTGGCTTTTGTGCGCCGACTTAGATTTGTACCCCAGAGGTGACAAGAAGAGCACAGGTAGAATCTGGGGACAGATAGGATCTGGAGGCAGGAATCAGATCCAGATTCGTAGTTTAGGTGATTTGGGGGGAAAGTCAGTTAAAAATCTGAGTCTGGGTTTACTCGCCTATCAAATTATGATGATATTAATTGCACCTCCTCCCTTCAAAGGATTGTTGTGAGGATCTAGTGAAAAATGTCTTTGACTGGGCTCTGCTATTGGTAGGATAATGCCTGAATGTCAGGCATGATTACATGATCAACCCAGCCTCCTCCACAGAGGAGAAGAGAAGAGTTTTTAACGCACGTATGTGACCCTGGAAATGGAGACACTCGAGCAAGCCCATGGAGACTGACAGTGCATTTTCTTCTGCGTACCTTTCTCCGGGGAGAGATCAACATTCCCCTTTGAGGGACGGCTCTCTGGCCAGAACAATGGTGGGAAAGCCTGGCTGGTGGTGGCTGTGTTGCTGGGATAATTGAGAATAGACAGGAGGGCAACTTAGCAGTCAGGTGGCTTCTTTCTAACGGCAGCAGGTTCTCAGATCCCTAGGCTGGCCCCAGATGAGAGAACAGTCAGTAAAGAGAGTTTGGCACAGTGAGCGTAAGGCTTGGTGTCATCTGATTGTGAAATCTGCTTGTTTGCATTCTCATACAGTACTGGAGCTTAAGCCCTGGCCACACTGTACAAATGACTAGGCAAGAGGGGATCTAAGTCCAAGGGGAGGTTCAGACCAAGGAGGAAGGATTGATTCGAGTTTTACTTCAAGGAACTCTCTTGGATAATACCACCAAACGTATTAATGGCATCAATTATCGTATTTTGTGTAATGATTTTTTTTACACCAAATACATAATATTTTGAAGAATTTACAGAAGTCCCCCTGTTTGAGCCAATATTCGCTAGGATAGAGGTAGTCAGGACAGGTCCAGGAAAGAAAGTAAATAGAACTTTCAAACTTGTCTAATTCCCACTGCAATTGTCTGAGGAAAATTGAGATGAAAGAAGCCAAAAAAAGATTTATAAATAGTTTTTATAAAGCTTCAAAAAGAAAAGCCCACATACTTATCATTGAACTGTCTGCTTAGGAAAGGAACTGCAAGAGTCCCTCACATCCACTCGACTGTACATACATGTTAAATTGTTGTTTCCCTTTTCCTTACACTACTACAAGAGAAAGGAAATGCCTAGGCAAATAAACTCTGTTAAAATAACTTTACGGTTGTGACACAGTTTGACAAAAGCAAAGGAAACTCAGAGTCACAGCTCACACTCTCTCCTCAGCTGATTCCACTGTGGAAAATAAAATGCTTTATAAACACACACACACACACACACACACACAAATACAGGCGCGTGCGCACCATGGGATAGATTCGGTCTTAAGAAATGGGCTCCTTAAACATGGAACCTCTGACTTTCCATCTTTGCGTTATTGTTACTATAAAAGAGTTGCAACATATGCATTCATCATAAATCTGGTCAGGGTGAAGGAAAAGCGTTTGGCTGAGTACTGTTTGCAAAATAGAAGTTGCCAATTTTTTTAAACATCATGTGATTTGAACTCAAAGCAATCGCTTCCTGGGAGGGGGTTCAATAAGCTGCCTTGAAGGAGATTTGAATGGTAATGACTCCAGAGGATTTGGGTGAGATACCAAGCCTACCCCTTCCCAACCCTCCCCTGACCACCACTGCACACACACAGGGAAACATTTTGACCAAGATCTCACAGCCACTACTGCTATGCAAATTATAAATCTAACAGAGAAGTGATATATCATTTTTATTAAACTTATAATATGCTGCACAAATAGTGTTTACATAGAAGAGTATAAAGTTAATTCCCTCCCGGGAAGCATTTCTAAAAAATATAAATTGTATTTTGAGAGTTAATCAATTTGCTTTTTCTCTTTTGGCATCTTAATTGAAGCCTCCAAACTGTATACTTCCTCAAAGTATCAGAAAGCAAATATCAGTTGTGTGGTTGTAAAATCAACTCTTAATTTTCTTTCAATGAAGGAGCAGATAGTCAGCCTGTAAATTTTACCTATATTACTACGGAGCCGCAGCGCTATAAATTCAAAACAGTGTGCAGGTTGGTAGAAATTGAGGTCCAGGCAGCAAGGCATGTCCATAAACTTTTCTCAGGTTATTGGAACAGAACGAATCAAAAGCGGTTCCTGGTTGTATGATATTCTCTTTTGATAGAGCAGACTTCTTGTCGTTAGCAATCCAAGTGCAGAGGTTAGTCAGAGCAGAATGTAATTTCTAGCAATCTGACAGACCTGCGGATTGAAGCGGCAGGTTTTCCCTTCCGATTTCAGGGAATTGCTTCTTACTGTGACAAATGATTAGCTGTTATCTCTGACTGAATTTGATTTCTACAAGCAGCTGAGTCAGGTAACTTTGCAGCATTTGAGGGGGTTTTTACAGGAAATGAAATCGGCTCCCTAGTCATATGTGGACCAAATGAAATCTTCCCTGTCAGGGCAAAATTGTGCTTTTGGTTAATTGGAGGCAGATTTAGCATAGAGAGTGTGTGTAGTGATGTGTGTGATGTGCGTGAAGGGAGTGTGTGTGTTTGTGATGAATGTGTGTGATGCTGTGGTGGTGTAGGCAGGCACGCCCGTGTGTACATTCACATACATGAGGGATAATTTCATGGCTCTCTCCTAACTTTCAAAACCCTGTGTTCGAACAAAACCACTACCTTCCACACAGGGTTGACACTTCCAGCATAAGCGACAAGTAAGGACAGTCATGTGGACATCAGAAATGACGAGGTTCCCAGATAAGAACGTCCTGCTTTCAGAAGAGTTGGAACTGCAATATGAATCAAAACACAATAGGTACTGAGCTTGGTTTCCACAAAAATATGCATCAAAGAGCAGCTGCTTCCAAAGCAAGAGGTTTAGGTAAAATAATCCACCCCTGATCTCCTCCAGGCTCCAGTATATATTTTGAATTACAAGGGGTTCCAGTGATGGCGAACATCCCCTAGATGATAAAATTTAAAAAGCTGGCATGGGAAGTTCCGAGTTTACACAGTGCTCCTTGTCATTCGTTTCTGATGGAGCCTTGACGGTGTCTACACAGTTATGAGCTGGCTTATCCTTCTGTTTACTGTTGGTAATGGCCCTGGATATCCTGAGTTTCAGTAGTTCACTCTTAGTTTTTAACCACTTTGTGAGTCTTTTCAAAGTGACCATGGATGTGTTATAGTTTCTGATCTTATTTAGCAACCTAAAAGAAACCACATTTCCCAAATGTTGAAGTGACACTTTTAGGACCACTGTTAATAATATACCTTCCTCTGTGATGGACATAATGCATTTTGTTTATAAATCCTAGTTTAAAACAACAGAGATTTGTGATAACTAAGTGAAAAGTCACATTCTGTCTTCTCAGATGTAAGCATATCATTCCTGGGGATATATTCATAATTCAAGTATGTCATTGCACTGTGTTCAAGACTACTGTCTAACCATCATGGCTACGGTGGACTTTTGTTGTGCTAAATTCTTTATTTAGATGGATGCCCCATAAAACAGATACATATGAACTTATCCCTCTTACCTGCTAAAGAGTAATTCTTTTAAGATATCTACTTTCCCCAAAACTTCTTTTGCTTTTTATTGAACGGTGTGGACTTATCATCCCACACTGGGTTGCCCCTCCCCCTTGCTTCCCTCACCACAAAAAGGTCGGGGTGGGGGGTAGTTTGGCCCACACCTCTGGTTAGTATTAATCACGCAGACATCAGGTAATCACCTAAGTGCACTCAGACATACTAATAGAATGATTTACAGACCAGGCCTTTGTGTTTTTCTAAATCTCATTTTAATTTATTTAAAGTGACAGGGAAGCTGGACTCCAAGCTAATGAGTCTATGCATAGAAATGATTTCTTTTTCTGCCTTTGTGTTTGTGAAAAGTTTCTGACTCTGAAATCTGAGGGGGAGCCGATGAAAAAGGAATGGAAGTAAAACACAGCAAAAGAAGGTAAGGGGAAGGCCCCAGTAGAGATGAGAAAGCTGATCTGGTGGTCGTAGACCTGCCCTGGGTCCAAATAGGCTTCGTCATATCCAGAACTGTCCAGATGAGACAAATGGGGACTCTGGAGTCTATATTTTAATGTCACACCAACTGTCTGTGAGGCGACTGAAATCCTCCAGTATCTAACAGATTGGTCTTTTCTGACCAACAAGCAGTTAAGAAAGCTAAGGCTCTGTTGTATGCATATTAAATATAGCACGAACTGCTTGGCTTGGCTTAACCTTAGTTGTATTAACAGATTGTTTGTTTTGATGACTGTGCCGTTAGCATGCCAGATGATAAGGAAACGGTTTTGGATTAGTTAGGACCTATAATATAGAAACTAAATAAGATGATAGACTTACAAGGATATACATTTCCTGTAAAAAAAAAATGAATTCCCTTATCAGGATTTACTTGAAAGGAATATGTCTTATTACAGAAGGAGAATGCCTTGAGGAATGTGGGAAAGATTAAAGGCTTTTGTCAGTAGTTTAGGTTGGGACCAGGTTTCCTGTGTAGCCAGCCCTCCTGTCCCCACGTAAATGTTTTGCTTTTCCTCCTCCTCTCTCTTTCTCTTTAAGGGGAAGAGTAAGCCCTTCTCACTGCCTGGCGGTGTCAGATTAAATACCGAGATGGCGACAGGAAAAAGGCTGGAAGGAAAAACAAAAGACAGGGGGTGAGAGTTATCAGGTTGGCGACGGAACTGCAGGCTTGTCGGACTCCAATTTACAGAAATCCAAACAGATTTTAGTTGACACGATCTGCAATCATTACCGCCGGAGCAGAGCTAATTAAGAAATTAGCTTTCCTGATTGCCTGTTCTCACAGTGATGAGTAGTTGAATAATGTTGTATGGCTGAAATGTTCTAAAACCAGACAGTTTAACAAGTGTTTAGACTTTTGTGGTGATGCTGTATTTACTTTATCTATAATATCTCTGCTGCATCACTATTTGCTTTCTCTCCTTGGAGGCACCCCTCGATTTTTTTCCCTTTTGCTTGGTTCACCCTCTCCCTCTTGGCATTAAAATCAGGGCCTCCCCTTGCTTTAGCAGCATTAAGGAGAGAATGATCCTACAAACCGGTGGTGTGCCTCACAGAAAAAGTTATCAGAAACCTGTGGCACGTTACAAAAAAAGACAAAACACAACACATTTCCTACCTCATTACACATTCTTCACGAGAAAATACAAGATCTAAAGTAGCATTTGAGACAGAAGTTTCCGCATGTGACTAACTGCAGGCTTCATTATAAACAGCGTGCGAAGGCTTTCTTTCAATCAAGGAAGATGCAGTGCAAGTGAGTTGAAGCCATTGACAAATGTAGCTTCAGACCCCAGATGTGTCAGGGGACAGGCTTGCAATCCCCTGTGTTTCACCACTGACCTCCGCGAGAGGCAGCATTTTCATCGTTCCTACAAATTATCAAAAACGTGGGAATGTATTAGTTGGGAAAAAAATAGCTGTATTTAAGACTTGGACAGAGACATTAGCACGGGTGCCCAGGGCCCTGTCAAACGCCGTCCACGCTCACGTGGTGATGTTCTGTGATACGCGTCCGCACTGCTGTGCCCATGCAGGTAGAAAACACAAGAGTCACAAGTTTCTGCAAGAAGAGGACAGCTTCTTTCTGAATCAAAAGAAGACTCACTTGATTAAAAACTTTCTCACACTACAGCTAAATAATAGAGGTTTCACAGAGGTTTCCAGGTGTCACTGTCGAAACCACAGCAGGAGGTCAGACTACTGCTAACTTCCAAAATGCATCATGGAAGAGGAAGTTGTGCTATTCAAGATGCTTATCCTTTCGGATTTCCAGGTTTTAAAATGTAAATATTGATCTATGGGCCTTGTGGAATTTCCAAGTTTTAGTTTGGGACACCTTTAAATAATTCCTACACCTGTCTAAGAACGCTAAATACTATTTTCTCTTAACAAAGTCCAACACCACCTCTAAATTACCAACATAAGAGACACTAAGCCAATAAAATGTGTTTCCTTCTGGATGTTTATTTTCCTAAACACAAATTGCATTTATACTGGGAAACAGTGGATTAAATGCTAGAAAAATTGTTTCTCTCATGGACGTCTCTTTTCCCAATCTACCTGAGAGAATCTTATAAGGAATGTGGATAGACTATTACTTCCTAAGAAAATTTAAATTTAACACCAATTTACTCACTCTAGTATTTCTATATTGGAACTAACAGCTTCCATAGGACCTCTGCAAAGTGCCAGAAATATGATCTCATGCGTAGTAACAAATTTAAATGTGTTTTATTTTGCATGTCCTTTTTCCCTGTGCGCTTTCCCCATCTATTCCTTTCCATGACTCCCCACTCCCAGTCTCTAAGCCACTCATCCACTCCGGAGACCCAGGAACACTGCCTAGGGAAGGAACTAACTTGAAAAAGTGCACCAGACTCACACCTGCTGCAAGTAAGATGTAATTATTCTTCACATACTTCTTAAAGGTTTGAAAGTAAAATTAGTACGTAGTTCCCCTTGGAGTCACTACGATCCATAGAACATAGCTTCGCACTCAAGTCTACTACAGGCCATCCTGAAATATCTCATCAGAAAGACTCTGTATCCAAAATGCCGAAACTCACTTGCCCTTTCCTAGAGCGTTGCAAAACTTGGACAACTGTTCTGAATCTGAATTATGTCAGTCGCTTACTCAACTGGACACATTGAGGGCTGCGTGTTTTCATCCTTACGTGATTCAGTTTGTAACCTTTAGCAAATTGTTTCATCCCGGTCTTTGTCCTTTTCCTCAAGAATGATGAATTTGGTTTCACGGTCACTGTAAGCCGAAGGACATGGCGACCACACGAATGGTCAAAAGCGAGGCCAGCTCCCCAAACAGCCCCCAGTTCTGTGTCGAGGCATCCACCTCTGTTCTCCTCCGGGAGGAAAGAAGACACAGTCTCAAGGCCAAGCTTCACCTGGCACTAAATCCACTGGGGTCTGAATTTTCGCCACCGCAAGTCCCACCAGCAGTGATTTGGGCTTCTAAGGATATACTTACTAGAGGTGTTGGCAGGGTTTGTCCGTACTGTTGCTTGCTAGGGCCGAGTGGTGTTGCTGGAGCAGAAGGGGGAGCTGCCTTCACTGGTAGCGTGTCATTGCGGATGTTGGGCTAGCATGGGTTTCGGCTTGCATCTTAAAAATTAGAAGAGTGACGAGCACGGAGCCGGGAGGAAATGAAATAAGCAAGTGCATTATCCTGAAGAGCTCTCCCTGTCTCCCGTGTTCAGATTCTACTCGGACCCCCAAACCCGGCTTCCTCTGCCACCTGCTTCCTTGCGAGGTGCGGCGCCAAAGGTCATTCCCAGGTTTCTCTCCACCTGCAGCGGAGATGCTGCCGTCGGCCGCCTCTGGCCGGGGATGCCGGCTCAGCCGCAGTGTGGCTTCCTCACCACGGGGCAGGCCGCCCGAGAGCTCAGCCAGGTCCTCTTCCTGATGCTGCTTGACTTCTCTTCTCTGGGACTGCCAAGGCATGGACCCTCATTTGTCTCAAACTCTCCTAAACCGCCAGGCTAAAAAATAAATACCTAAGTACGACATAAGCAGCGCGCGCAGGCAGGATAATTAAGATTGATGCGCTCTTTGAGGGACACCAAATCCTCATCCTCCCCTTTCCAGTTGCATTTCTCACCTGCTCATGCGGTGCCCACCTGTGGCTTGCTGGCATTGCCACTGTCTGCAAATGGGGAGGTTTCCAAGTTCAAAATGAAGGCTTGATCTTCTATGGTAGAGCTCTACCAGGACTGTGGGGAGTTAGGGAAGGAATTAAGGACAGTATGTTGTCCTAGTTTGTGTCACTGCTCCCTTGTTTATGCTCTTCCCCCGACTAGTCCCACACCCCCTCTCCAGATTTTTGCATGGCTTTTATAGCCTCTAGTAATTATACCAGCAGCACGGAGTCTATTTTTATCTCTTTTGAATGTGTGCAACATAAATGTCAAAAACCATAAAATCTCTTTTTAGCATGTACCTTGCGTGCAAAGTTTCGGAAAGTGTGATGCAGCATTCAGAGAGATGTTGCATTTTGAGGTCAGACAGATGAAAAATGGAAAACTCAATTTCACCACTTAGCTGCATGAACTTTCAGTAAGTCCCTTATCATCTTGAACTTCTAGCTGCTGCTTCTGCAGAATGGAATTCTACTGTCCGTCCTAGAGAACGGCAGCCCCACACCTTGTTTTGTGCCTAGGATGCCCCTTTCTCACAGCAGGTCTCTCCAAACACCTAATTTTTTTGTTTAGTGCTTAAATGTTGTGACCTTTCAATGGCCTCTGTGGCCCTTTGCCGAACTTAGAATCAGAGAAAGAATAAAAATCTTACTGGGTCAGCATGGCTACTGTAAATTATTACAGGCTCCAACCACAAAATTACTTATTACATGAGAGAAACAGACAGAAGCCACCCTCACCTGAAACTGTCCCTGGACTTAGCAAACAATAGTAACAACACTAATAACAATATCACCTAGTGTTGATGAAATGCTTACCACGTGTCAAGCTCTAGGAGCTTCGCAAGTTTGGATTCCCCTAAATCTTCACAACTACCCATTGCGATAGATCCTGTCATTATCTCCCCATTCAATAGACAAAGAGACTGAGGCAGGTTCACCATCTTGCCCAAAGTCACAAGTTAGTAAGTAGAAAAGCTAGAATTCAAATTCAAGCCGTCTGACCCCAGAGCCTGCGGAAACATCAAGCGTATGAGAGATAGGACCCCTCACGCTGCTGGGCTTTTCTAGTTTCTAGTACAAGGCTGTTTCCTCTCTTTTCACTTCCTTTTTGGAATTGGCCCATTAGGGAGGCCAAATGGGCCTGTCCAAAGGGCACGTAAAGCTGGAATCCCTTACTCAGCTACCAGGGAAGGGTCACCGTGTTTCAAGGGATGGAAGGGCCTCAGCCTGTCCAAGTGGTCTGGTGCCTTTTGTTATGGCTCATTAGCTTATCTTTAATTTGACGGAGATGGGGAGAAGGATTTAGAGAGTTGTGGAAAACGTGTGTTCTTTTCTAGTCAAAAGTATACTATTATGAAGAATAAACAAGATGGAAGTAACATGGAGATGTGGAGGGGATGATCATAAAAAAATAAAAGGGCGTATTTGATGGCCATCAACAAAAACCAGTGATCAAAGGAAGAACGTATAAGTAATAAATATCATAATCTACTTTATGGGCAAGCGAGTAAGAGTCAGTTATGTAAAGTCTCTCTCCTTTTTCATAAGCGACTTGTTAATTATCTCAGTCGTGTTGCTGCTGTTCCCATTGCATGGAGCAGGGGAAGCCGACGCCATCGGAGCGCACGTCTTTGTAAGGTTAAGGCGATTACTGACCAGATGCTCGGCAGCCAGGGAAATGCTTGCATGTAAAACAGAACCGACGACGGACGACCTTAGGAGGGGGCGTTTAGAGAAGTATGATAACTTGCAAACACCAAAGTGCTTCAACTTTTATCACACTTTAAAATCAGTTCTCTGAAATGTACAGTTATTAAACTTAATCCTTAATCTTTGGTAGGGTGCCCTTATGAGTCATCAAACTAACTCCGATGTGGAAGTGTTTGAGAGAAGAAAAGAAATGAGAGTAAATTGATTAATGATCGTTAGAACACCCGGGGATCTGGGGATACCCACAGTAAAGAGCACTGGACACTGAATAAATATTGACCTAAAGATCCAGAGCCTTGCTGAAGAGGTACAGGTAATGTGTTCTGCAAAAACAGAATCCTGAAAATGCAAGATAGATATTTTTTGAGTTAACTAAGCTGCTAAATTGCTTACTTACTAGGTTGGGGAAGAGGTGAACAGGGGATATGGAGAGGAAGGAAGGAGCATTCAGTAACCTTGGCCCCTAACATAGGGTCTCTCTGGGAAAACGAAAGGAGGGGGAACATGGGGTCTCCTGAGGGCCTCCTGTGAACATCTGAAATTCCATTGGCAACCCACATTCAGGTGTGTTTAGGTGTTTAGGTGAGCCCCAAGGTAGGTGGGCTAGACTGCATTGCACAGTTAGAATCTGAGCACTTAATTTTCAGAAGAGAAGGAAGAGGAAGAGGGAGCAAGGGAAGGAAATGGCGCTGTGTGTGGAAGATCCCCACGTATCTCACCTCCTCCGAGAGTCTGATGCAAGAAATTCTGCTGAAAAGCAAAAGCATGGATATATTTAAATTTATTTCTAAAGACTTCGATTTAATAAGATTCTGAGCTACTACAACCATTGAAAGAGCAAAGTTATCAGTAATTATAATCAGGTAAAGTTCTTAAGGAATTTTCTCTGGTTCTGATGTCTATCCCCTA
>LNAC01000068.1:3428580-3440425 GCA_002007465.1 Ailurus styani
CTTTTTATTAAAATAGGGCATATGGCCCTTTAGCTACAAAACTTTGCTGATTCTTTAGCTAAAATATTCCTAAACATTTCAAAATGCCATATACCTTCCATTTAAGAATTATTTCTCTTAAGGTTCATTTTTAAACCATATTCTTTAAAATGCTTTCTTCCTTCTCATTTCAATGATCTCTCTCTCTCTTTTTTTTTTTTTTATAACTCTAATGCTTGTTTTCATGTTGCCATTAGCCTATTTTCCCCCAAGGACTTAAGTTCAAATAAAAACATAACTTTTGAAAAAATGTCTACCTTGCTAAAACATTGCATTAACATTTCAGAAAGTTTCATGTGTCAATTAAACAACATGGAAAAATAATGAAATTTTACTATTGGAAAAGTCCGGTAAAAAAAGGGACAACATAAAAGAATTTCATCATTTCCAGTACAACCGTGTTCTAGTATTCCAAAATGCTTTCTGTGCTGTGCAGTGTATGTGCACAAAAAAGGTTAGTGCAGATTAAGAAAAAAAACTTAAGCTGATATGCATGTTGTACATTGAAAAATAGTAGTGGGAAAAATATACCTTTTGTGTCCTTCTAGTCCTAAGGAAAAGTAAATTATTCACACACACAAAAATTGAAATATCTTTATGAAACATAAGTTTGATATATTTTAATTTGTGAAGCAATTTGAGATTTTTAGTAAACTCGTATATTTTGAATCTATATTTCATCTTTTTCAAAAATATCACATTAAGGGTTCTAATGGATACTGATTAATTTATTTCTGAAAAAAATTTCTGAAGAATGACTTTTTGTTCTTTCAAGTCTTAACAATATCAGTCAGTGTTCCTTGGCTTGAAAAT
This sequence comes from Ailurus styani, assembly GCA_002007465.1. NCBI lineage: Eukaryota > Metazoa > Chordata > Mammalia > Carnivora > Ailuridae > Ailurus > Ailurus styani. The sequence continues at coordinate 3,429,433 of LNAC01000068.1, forward strand.
TGAGCCAGGCATAATGATAAAAGGTTTTCCTTTCCTGCCTTAGTAAGTTAAAATATGAAAGTCATTTCATAAACTTATATCGATTCTGAATAGTTCTGCTCTTCTAAAACTAATTTTAAGAGAATCAAATTCAGTTAAAGATTTTGATATTGCTTTGTATCCTTCACTAAAATTCATGTACACATAGACAGCAGCCTGTCCTCTTTGGGCACAATACCCAAGGGGTTTCAAAAATGGTTCTACGATTTTCCACCATCATATATTAAGAAAGGCAGGTCTTAACAGAACTTTACAATCAGCACATGAATACCTATATTCAGGTCTTCGCTTCCATGAAAGACATTCATTTTAATTTATGTAGTTTTTCTATCATCAAGGAAGATTCTGAACTTTTGAAAATTGGCCTTTATCTGCCCTAAACCTCTAACATTCCGCTGTATCTTAATGAAACGGAGGTTCTGTTCTTTCTGTCCAGGGCTTCTGATAAGTGTTTGCAGACTATGTAAACTTCTGAATAATAACTTTCAGTAAGGCAGAAGTCTTCACCATCTTAGTATCATTTTGTGCAGTATTATTCTGCTCTGCAAGATAATGTGTTATCAATACTTCATAAGATAACGGAGGCCAGAGAATGGATGAAATTCATAGCTGCTTTCAAACTGCTCGCTTTCTTAGGGTGTGGGTCACAGATCACGCAGCTGTCAGCCAATAGATAATCTTGATGACTAAAATGAAGCCAACAGAGAAAAAGGTGCCTTAAATCTAAAACACTCAGGAAGGGCTTGGTAAATTAAAGCCAAAAAAAATTAGGGAGCGAAAAGATTTTAGGTTTATTTGTTTACAGAAGAAAAAGAAGTGCCATCTTTATCTGTTTGTGGAATTTTCCCCATCGCCTCAGGAAGTGAAAACTTACTTTTTCTTTTTTCAAAAATGATGTGATTGTTTAATCTGTGTCACCTGTTACTTGAGGCAAAACGAGGAAGAAGCAGGTTTTGGCCTCTCTTTCCAGGGAAGGAGGGAGGTCCACGGAAACTACTGAACCAAGTGGGTGTCTAAAACGAAAGCCCTTTTGTGACTAAGATGAATCCAGGAGCGCACTGTGACTGTCTGACTTTTGCCACATCCAGGCTTAGGCCACCAAGCGGCCAGGGTCGGCACACTCCACTACCTGAAAGTAAGGCAGCAGGAAAGGGGAGTTAGGGCCTGGGAAAAAGCAGTCGAAGCATAGTAGGAAAGCAGGAGGTCTCCTCTCTGCCCCTCCCTCCCTCTCCCTGCCTCTCCCTCCCTCTTTCCCTCTCTCTCCCTCTCTCTCTCCCAGAAGAGTGGCTCCGAAGGGAAGGACGGGAGGAAAGGGAAGGGTGGTCATTGAACTACTTTTAGAGCAAGCCTGCAGATAAGCGTTGTGGCGTCCAAACAGAGCTGTGTCTGTGACAACCAGATTGTTCCAAGCCTGGATCATCCTGCTCATGCAAACTTGCTGGCCCACTATTTGTTTACGTGAAGTTTGGGTGGCAAAAACAGGGAAATGCGGGGTGAAATCCACCGCAGGAAGACCCAGCCTTGTCACCTAAACCCCAATGATCTGAACATTCTGAAGGTTAAGACATGCATTCGTGCATTATTCTTTCTCTTATTTCGGAATCATGACATCATTCTCTCTAGTTCATTGACCTTGATTGCAGTTGATATCAGTATAAGACTCAGAACACCTTTCTAAAGTAAGGCTTGATACTGATTTGGCCTATTAGGTGTAAAGTGTGCCCCCCACAACACCCACTCTAGCCCCTGTACTACAGTAGGAAATTTGGGCCAGGCAGACCATGAATGTGACTCAGTTGTTCCTGCCAAAAATGGGATGGAAACAGTTTTTTTATAGATGCTTGGTGATTATTAGATATTAAAAAAAAAACGGTATCAGTCGGTGAAAAAAAATTATGTATCCTGCTTTTAAGCACCGAGGTTGGATAATTGTTCTGGAGATAAGTCCATCACATGGATTTTAGGTATTTGGCAAATGATCTAAATTTATTAAGTAGGCCTAAAATTTCTCCATTCCTATTCAAGTCTCTTTTAGGAGTTTACCAATACATGAGAGAGAATAAAGCAATCTTCAATTAAACTATTGCTTTATTACTTTTTACAGAGCGTAAAAACATATCAGACCCCTTCCAAGTAACTTGTTACAACATTTAAAAAGTATTCACCAGTTTGACATATGCAAAGCAGCGTCTCTCCCCGGAATATGAGTTTCAGCTGGTCTGAACGTTTGTACCTTTCATAGGCTGGTGAGGAGACCAAACATATAAATACATAGCCATTCAAAGTTCAAACATTTTTAAGTTTAAAACTCTGTGTAGAGTAGAGTTCTTTTACAAAAGAGCCCACTTTTTCATGTACCTTTAAAAACATTTACCCACTTAATTCTTTTGTGTCTTTGAAGGGGAAAAAAATTAATAAAGTTGTAGGATCCTTTTGAATTTAGAAAATGTTGGCAATGTTGGAAAGAAAGACATTCAGCATTTCAAAGTTCTGGTGGGGAAGAAAAAAAAGATTCTGAATAAAACAATTTTATGTGATTTTGCAGGTGGTTTGAGCTATCATTTTATATGTACGTTTGTACCACTGCTCATTGGAATGTTCATATAATACTGACCTAATTATGCATAGAAAAAGATAAGCCATTTACTTGATTCATTTCTTCTTTTTAAATCAAGAAAGGAACAAAAAGGCTCCTATTTTCTGAAAGAAATTGTTCGCTTTTATTGCAGAAAAGTAGCAGCTTGTGCAGAGCTAGAACTGTAACAATTTTATATTCCAAAGGTTTTGTGTGTATTCGGTTAGTTACAGTAATTATACCCAATAACTGACAGCCAAAATCACGTAGGAGAAAGCAAAGGCTGTTTTCTCACACAGGCCCTGCTGCAGAACATCTGCTGAGAGATTTGCATATTAATTAACCCATATTAACTCTAATTATTCTGGGAAATTATCAAATAAATTGAATTTTCTAATTTTAACCTTTCTTTTACTTGACGCGTGTCGAGGCTGAGAGGACGCACCAGGCCGTCTCACCTGGGCAATGAGCAAAAGATCTTTTCTCCCCCTTTTGCTCCTTTAGACCTGGGGCAGCCTGGGGAGCTTTTGTGTGCCTTGTGCTTTTTTGGCTTCTGTGCTTGGTAGGGTCTCCGTGCATTTGTTGAGAGAGGGAACATGTGTGCCTGTGAGCACAGATGGTGGATTTATACAGGGGTGAGGAAAGGTGGTACCTCAGAACAGTTGAGCAAACCTTAAGTTTTTTTTTTTTTTCTTCCTCCCAGCCTGTTGTTTTGGCCTGAGCAAATAAATGGGAGTTTAATTCAATTAGAGCCTGGCTTTAGTCAGTGCCTCATGACAGAAATTATTCAATATTTTTCCCCTCACATTGTTTGGTTTACACATCACTGACTCCCTTCCTTTTGTACTCTGTTTAGAGTGGCCATAATGTGTTGAGCTTTTGTGTCTGCCATGTCACTGTCCCTTTCACCGTTGTCTGGTTTTGTCAATTGTGAGGTGCAATGACGCTATTTTGAAAACAGGCTCCTAGGAAGGGTGTTACTATGTGAGGAGGGGTGGCAGCAGTTTTAAAGATACTACAGAGTAAATAATTTCACTAGGACCCGCAGCTCTGAATCTACCGCTAATCCTTAAGAGAAATCCTTTGGGTAGAGAAATGAAGTTTAGCTGGCTTTCTCAGGTATCAGATGGCTCATAAAAACTAAGGTTTCAAAGATGAATGGACTCAATTGCATGATCCCCTGTTAGGCGTTTCTGTGGAGTGAGAAGCAGGATTCACCAAGATTAGAACATTTTGCAGGTGGCCAAGTTTGCCATGACTACTGCTTCAAGCCTTAGTGATCCAAAGAAAGCTACTGGTGAATTCTCTAGCGCCCACAGTAGCTTTTCCACAGCCTTATATTGAGCCACGCGTCTCTTCAAAACCTGTGACTCTTCATCCCTCCCTTCTCCCCACCTTCCAACATCTATTAAGGTGATCCACGCCCTTTGCTGCCTTCAAGAGAATTGTCTTCTAAAAGAGCTCTTCTATGGGATCAGGAAGGAGACAAACCATAAGAGACTCTTAATCTCAGGAAACAAATTGAGGGTTACTGGGGGGTGGGAGGGTAGGGATAGGGTGGATGGGTTATGGACATTGGGGAGGGTTTGTGCTATGGTGAGTGCAGTGAAAGGTGTAAGCATGATGATTCACAGACCTGTACCCCTGGGGCAAATAATAAAAAATTAATTAATTAATTAATTAATAAAATAAAAGAGCTCTTCTTTCCCATTATTTTAGCTGGTGGGTTAGAAGCATTGCAGCACCTCCATGTAACATTACTTAGACCCAAGGATTACTACCGACATCTATGAACTGCCGAAGCCAGAAAAGCTACCAAGCTGGTCTGTTGGACTGACAAATATTTGAAAGCAATTATTTTTATGGATAGGCTAGAACTACAGTCTCCTTTTCCATGCAAGCATGGAAAGTCTTTTGCAGGAAAAATGTTTCTTTAAGAGACAAGCTTTTGCCTCTTCAGAAGAAGGTATGGGTTCCTGTTGAAGTTTTGGGAGGAAGGAGGTTTAATTCTGTAGGACTACAAGAGCTAAAAGTGTATTTTAGTTAGTATCTACATCTTAGAAAAACGTACAGTTACAGATGAGGCTTAGGGGTGGGGCAACTATAAAACAATCAGAGAAAATTGTTACAGTTTCTCTACTTCATGTTTATTTTTTACAAAACATTCCAACGTACTCTGGCAGTTACTGACTTTACACCTTTTATGGGCTTTGAAAGTTGTGTAACCTTTTCAGAGGAAGGTGATAGACACAATATCTATTTACACAAGGACACATTTCCCCTTTCTTTATATTCAGTTTATTCAAGGTTTTATTTCCAAGGTCTTATTACTATAAAACTTAAAGCTAGACAAGGTCTGCCCTCATGTCAGATAAAAAAATTCCAAAACAATTTTGATGGCTCAGAAGCTTATTATTTCATACTTCTGGGTCCTAAATAAATTACAGTTATTTTCACATTCCTCTTGAATATCCTTCAGGCATGATAATAAGCATATTTTTCTGTACAGTTTCTTAATACTTTCTTTTTGATGGTGGGTATAAAGCAAGTTGCTGAATGATCATGGATTCCAATAATTAGAGAGTCTCCCCAGATCTTTTCTCTCCCTGTGACATATTGTTGGGAGACACATATTCACTTGATGTATTTAATAAAGCATTGTGGAATTGTTGGCAAATAGATGTACAAAGCAAATAAAAATATTTGTGTATAGCTGTTGTTTGGGGGCCTTTCCTCAGTACAACATCATACTGGGCTTGCTGAAAAAGGTGTTGTTAGGCTTTTTTTTAGCCATCAAAGAGAATTATTGACTTGTGTTCTGAAGTAACAGTTTAGCTAAATACTATATCCTTAGAGTGTCAGCATATTATAGATGTAGACAAAAAGTGAAGCTGAGAAAATTTCTAAGGGATAGAAACTACAATTCCAGAAACTCAATGAAAGGAGAGGCAATGGGCATTTGTATTTGAACATCAGTACAATGACTAGTTTTCTTTGGTAGGAGTTAAGTAAGGTGATCAAAACCATTATGAGTTCTAGATATAGAGGAAAACCCGAATATGTTTACCTTTGTAAAACAATAAACATCTATCAAGTCTTTGAGTAAGCAAAATTTCACTTAGAACACTGTGACCCAGGATTATGGTATCTTCTTGAAAGATAAGGAATTAAAAAAAAAAAGAAAGAGAGAGAGAGATAAATGAATTTACTGTTGTGAATTCTCTGACCAATATCTGTTTTTATGATAGTTTGGGGAAGGGAGGATCCTTACTTTTATTCTTATTTACCATTATTTTTATACTTCCTATATTAAGCAAGAGGTTTCAAGGGGAAAAGTATATAACTAAGATGTTATTACCTGCATGTGGGAGCTTATCCAGAGCCCCAGCAAATTTATGGAAATTTTAACCTTTTTTTAATCACTACCACACTGCAACTGGAAAGCTCCTCTAGGTACGGGGAAGCTGCTAGCATTTCTAGGGGGGATGAGTGGCTGCCATCTTCCCAGGATGTTCCCATAATAGGAAGTCAAAAGAGTGTCAGAACTAGCCCCTCCACATTGGAACCATGGGATTGCAGAAATTCTTCTCTCATTTCACTTAATATGCATATTTTTTACATAGCTAATCTGAAATGGAAACATTTTTATCCCTACATTCAAAACTGCTTTTGTTTTATCAGCTGACATTTTACAACTCATTAATTTATAATGCGGGTTTAATGCCTTTGAATGTTCCTGGGATAAAAAATTAAAGTGACCAAGCTAGTTTGTATAAAGGCTGACTATGGTATGTTCATAGATGTTCTTTTATAACAGTGTTTTATGCTGGAGAGCACGTTCCATGGGGATATTTCAAACTAGCACGATCCCTTCTTTCTAGCATTAATTAATCTTGCTTCCCCAAGTGATAAAGTTATTCCCATTTTTAAATCAGGAAATTAAGGCTCATGCATTTCAGTGACACATAGTCAAATTCAGGAGAAAATTTCTGTGTGAACTTGTTTTGTTTTGTTGTATCTGTCAGGAGACTCTGCCCTCATCGTCAAATGAGAAATTCACCCTTGAATTTAGTCCTATAATCTTCATCCACCCAAGTGCGGAAGTAACAAGTTAACTGTGATCAAGAAGGGGTCTTGATGATAAATCTTCCCTGGAAAAACAAGTAACTGGATAAAAATTCTGGAAGAAATGCTGCATCCTGTCTTTAGTAGCATTGTACCTGGAAATCGAACTTTGGGAGGAAAGGGGAGGAATAAAGGGCTAGGGTTCAGGTGAAGAGTCTTAGAATGTCCATAGACACTTACCACACATAAGGACATTTTAAGAAAGTAAGTAGGCCATTAATCCATTGGCTCAGATATAAATGATCTCTAAGCATCTAAAAGATTCAGGAAGCCAAATGACTCATAAAATTCCTACGGACTTCTTTTAAACTTTAAGCCCTATAATCAGAAAAGACATTTTTAAAAATAAGGCTACAGGTCTACATCAAGTATTAGCTGCAGGATTAAGCATACTGTTACCCATCATGGAGCTACTACTTAGGACACTTTTGCAAATTAATTTTTAAATGAAGGGCCAACACCAAAACTGTGACTGGCATGTACTCAAATCTTCTCTTTTCACCTATACCTGTCGTACATTGCAGTAGCAGACAAAAGAAGACGCTGGAGCAATAGTTCCATCTTTATTTTATTTGATGGGTTTTTTTTTAAGATTTATTTATATATTTGAGAGAGGGAGTGCGTGATCAGGGGGAAGGCAGAGAGAGAGATTCTGCACTGAGCCTGGAGCCAGACTTAGGGCTCGATCCCGCAACCCTGAGATGATGACCTGAGCCAAAACCAAGAGTCAGATGCTTAACCCACTGAGCCACTGAGCCAGGAGCACCTATTTTTTAATTTTTATAAAGATTTATCTGTTTATTTTAGAGAGAGAGAGAGAGCATGCACGTGAGCTGGGGGAGGGGCAGAGGGAGAGAAACACACTCCCTTCTGAGCACAGAGTCCAATGAGGGGCTCCATCTCACAACCCAAGATCATGACCTTGAGTCAAAACCAAGAGTGGGACGCTTAGCCGACTGAGCCATCTGGGCACCCCTGTGGTCTCATCTTTATTATTATTTCAGTGGATATCAGTGTTTTATACTTCACAGAGTTGCCATGACACATACAAGTTCGTAGGCTCCTTGTGGCAACCCCATAGACAGGGAGCCTATTATCATTATTTTTACCCATTTGTACCAAGTTTCCTCAGATGACAGGCCAAGGTCACACAGCTGGTTACACGTTGGAACTGGAATGAGAAGACAGGTCTTCAAGCTCATAATTCTGGGAACTGCCTCTTTATTTCTTTTGTTTCCAAACTATTGTGGGAAACATGGGCGTATCATTAGGTTCTGGTAATTGATCAAATTGATAGGCTGGTATAACTCAAATCAAGGAGCTCCATAAAAGTAAAAATCATTGTAACAATTCAAAATTAAGCAACAATTTCTATTTTGCATTGTGAAAATCCCCAAAAGTCCCAGGGATTTTCATTTCCTTGCTCTGATCAATGTAGAGTTTACATGTAGATTGCATCCTTCGTTGGGAATTTGTAATACTGTGTGTAATTGTGTGTGTGGCTGTTGTATGCTTGAAGACGTGCTTTCTAGCACTGGCTTTGCCACCGTTAGGCTGCAGGGCCTTAGACAAGTCACTGGACCTCACCTTCTTTGTCACATGTGGAGGGTTGACTTCAAGTGGCCTTCTAGCACTACGGCTTTATGCTTCTATTTCTCCAAATAGATAGTAAGCTTCCTGAGGTGAGAATAGTGCATCCATGTATCCTCTGAACTTACCACATTGTAGGTATTTAATTAATGTTTGAGCATCGCATTGGAAGACTTATTGGCACACTTAGCTTGAATGGAGTTATAGAAAATCATTACTGACCATCTTACCTTATTAACAACTAACTGTCGATAATCCACATTTGTAATTTTCCTTTACATCAAAAAAACAAAGCAAAACAAAACAAAACTTCTGCTTCTGGTGAAGATGAAGTATCGCCCCTTAACGTCAGTTCTTTTTCATGTTAATACATTAGCAACTGATATCTTGTTTGTACTCCAACTGACAGAATAATGTAGAGAAAGCATATAAGTATGAAAAGGGGTTAGTTAGGTAACGTTGTATAGGGCATCTTCAAAACAACAGTTCTGGTATTTCAAATGTCAAGCTAATTATCAGCAATGTTTAAATGCTATGATAGGCCATTTTTGCAAATGCTGAAATTTTCCGGCAGGTATGGACATTATAAAAATGTCACGTTTTGCTACTGTTCTGTTACATGTCACCAGAATAGAAGAATCGGGAGGGGGGGGGAAGTTATACCAATAGACAATAAAGAGAAACCGTTATTTGTTTTGCATGTGACTGTAAAATTAATTGGTATAGTGATACAATTTAGAGTATTGTTTACTTAGAAAGAAGAATAGAGAGGATTTAATGTAATGCGATCTGCTGAAGTGAAAATAATGCTTATTATAGATAAACTATGAAGCCTTTTAAATATAGGTTTTTAGTAATGCATATTCAGATATATCTTTCCAGGCCCATTTGCTATAAAGCAAATTTAAGTATCAGCTTTATACCCTTTGGTAACCCCATATTACACATACAGTTTTAGAGAAAATGAAACTTTAATATGATTCCACATAAAATGGTGAGCCATGCCAATAATTCATATGCACTTCATATGCAAATAGTTTTATCTTATCCATCAATTATCATGTAAACATGGTATCACATGGCAAATTTCCCTGTAATACAGTACAGTACCTGTATGTAATTATGGGTGCATTTTGCCAATGCAACTGTTAACACAGAATTGTAATTAATTCCTCTGAAGATTACTGGGAGAGTTTTGGATACTGATGCTGTTTTTGGACATTTATTACTGCTCTTTAGTTGGCTTTTTGCTGTGCCTCAGAGACAGATGTAAAATTAGTGTCTATTTTGAGCCAGCAAACAGTACATCTTTCCTCTTGTTTATTGAATTGCAGAAAGGAATTCTTTGGGCTCCCACTTCTTTGTGGTTTTGAAGTAACTGTCTGTTTTTCTGCCAGCCATGTAGCTCCAATACATGTGTAAAATTTTGCAGAGACTCATGCAAAGGGTGGCTTATTTGACCTAATGTCAGGACGGAATAGAACTTTGCTACGTTATGTACGCGGTTTGATGCTTTTAAATGCTGAACGAAAAATATGTATCTTAAGTTCAAAAATAGACACTAATATATTCTGCCCAGTGACCCTCATTTGAAACCAGTATACATTAGTTACTATACAAAATCGAATCTCTTCTTTGCAGAGACAATGCTGTGTTATTAAGATCTCTTAATGCCAATGGCGATGATGGTGGGCAAAAGATGAAAACGGGAACAAACGGGAAAATGAGCTTATTTTATTCCACAATGTAAATGGGGTAAACCCATCCTCTATTGGCCATTCTATAGTAAGGATATTTTGCAGTGAAAATTTCTCCAGTATTTACACAAGGCACATCCACTGACTAGACTTGAGAGAAAATTTTAAAGGAAAATCCTGAGGATTTAGAAATGGGGGAGGACTAGGTGAGGCGCAAGAAGGACGATGTCCATATGAAGGGTTTTAATTCTGATTATCCGAAGGTCAGCCAAAAAGAACAGGGTGAAAAGACCTACTCTGAATTCAGATATAAAAATGAACTTTGTTATGAATTGTTTTACCTGGATTTAGAAAAAAAAAGGGGGGGTTGTTGGGAGTGGGATCCCAACACAATGGCTCTGGGAATGGATATCCTAGTTAAAACAGCTCTGGAAAAGATGGCATACTGCTTCTGTAAGTGAACTTGACAGCAGTTATTTATTTAGTTTAAAAGTATTTACTACTATTTGTGAGCGAGAACCCTAAAGGTTGTGAAGTATTGTTGGCCTGTGAAGGTGATGGATGCTGTGCTTCTGACCCTATATGGTGAGACATGACTTCATTGCTTGTTTAGATTGTTCTGATATTTGGGACTCCTCAAGGGCTGTTCATAAATCATTTCTCTCTCTCTCTCTCTCTCTCTCTCTCTCTCTCTCTCTCTCTCTCCACAAGAAAATATTTCAATTGTATTGCTGCAGGAAAACTCACGTGTCACACGGGATATTGTGGTCCATGCAGAAAAAGACCTTAAAAGGCATGGTTTTTTTTTTTCCAGGATAAAGGCCTTTTAATGCCTGTCCAGCCTTAGATAATTTTATTCACTCCTTCTGGACCTTTCTTTATTCCTCCTGTGCCCAGAGATCAGTTTTTAGGAGGTGGGTTGAAAGCTTCCCAGGCCTTAGGAGCTTTTGTTGTAACACCCCCCCCC
>LNAC01000068.1:3440742-3480742 GCA_002007465.1 Ailurus styani
GCACCGCCCCCCCACCCCCGCCCTGAACTCAGCGTTCAGAAAATTTGTAAAGAATCTTCTGCTTGTTGCTAAGAAATGGTTAAATCTCAGTCACCAGGGGGAGAAAAAAAAAAAGAAGCACATTATTGATTGTACTAAGGTATATCTGGACCACACAGCTAGAGCAGAGATGTTAGAATATCTCTCTTTTTGTAGATCTGAGGGCATTACCCAGCCTGAACTTGCCTAAGCCCTTGTGGTCACACCTCTTGAAAAGGTTTTGTTTCCCCCGTCAATTGGTATTCAAACCAGGTCAGCAGATTCTGTTTGCCCGGCTCCGCTGCCGTTTTCATTTTAATTTGCACCTGTTGTGCAGTTGTTCCGAAGGCAAGTGCAGACCCGCGGATTATACAAAGATCATATTATGAGCAGATATGCACGGTGTAATCTTTTTGTCCCCAGCCTCACATGACAAAAAAAATCTCTCTCTTTTTGTTCCTTTTTTACTCCCTGGGAACCTGTCAAAGCAAACAGATATGACTGACTAAAATTTGTAACTAGACATGTTTCCAGAATTCTCCAAAAGCATTATGAACCTGACACACAATCCTTTTCATTTTTTTCCTCCTTTTCTGCCACTTTTGTATAATCCGATAGCTGGCAAGAGCCACTTGAGATAGCTCAGTTGATAACTTAGCGGAGGATTGCTTTATTAGGCACAGAGAAATCAAAATGAACCTGAAAATTGTTTGCGCTTTTTTTTTTCCATGGGCTTTTTTTCCCCCCCTTTCTCTCTCTCCCTCTTGTTCCCATGATGTCATGGTTCTAACTTGTTTTTTTGTGTGTGTTTCTGGAGAGTTGGGTTAACAGTTCTTGGCAATCCTGTGTGTGCGTAACGGCTGGTGTGTTTCTCTAGCTGAGCTAATGCCCCGTGTTTATTACTCTAATCTTTCTTGTCTGGTGGTAAAGTGGACAATTTATGTACTAGCATGTAGGCCGAGAGCCTGTGAGGGCTGACTAATTCAGAAACAGCCACCTTCAATTGAGTTCACAGACCTTATTTACAGGCTGTCTATTTTAAGAAAAGCTACTGAGCATTGCTGGGACTGAGGGCTGCAAAAGCAGCCCGCTGGTTCTTGTGAGTTATTTTAACATTTGTGTTGGTCTTGCCTGTGTCACTTTGAAATCTTCTGTAATTATGGCACTATGAAGACATCTCAATAGTGGTATTAATGGCCCAGAAGATATGGCTTTTCCTCATTTTCTGCTTAAAAGATTGGGATATAAATGGCCTTAGCACATGACGGTTGACGTAGAAGCAACAGTGAACATTTCAGATTGAGCAGGTTTGTGGATGTGTTTGTGTATTGACTAAATAGATGGACATTCTGTGTGTGTGTGTCTATGGTTTCTAGGAATAAAACCACAGCTAACATAGTGCAGTCATGTCATATTTATAGTACAACATTTTAGAGCACACACTCCATGTCACTAAGCTTAATAAAATTGTCAATTGCAGATCTATTTAATAAGTTTGTGTGGAGTATCGAAAGTACATATCGCCATGCGTCTGTTTGCATATGCAACATAGATGTATTTCTGAGGATATGTGCTCCGGTTGCTGTTTAAGATTTCCCATCTTTTTAGCAAAAAAAAAAAAAGATTTAAAATCAGAAAGAGTACGCAGCGATAATTGAATAAGAATAAAAATGCTAAAACATGAAAGATATTAATTATATTTTCCTGACATGGCTGAGTAATTAAGTTATGAAAATATTAATTATTTTCCATTTAACTAAACAATTAGGGGTGACTGATATTTTTCAACAAAGTGTTTAGAGAGTGTGTGTTCTGTGCTTTCTCTTCAGTGGTGAACTATGACAATGTAGTGGACACGGGTTCAGAAACAGATGAAGAGGACAAGCTTCAAATTGCAGAGGAGGACGGGATTGCTAACCCTCTGGACCAGGAGAGGAGTCCAGCCAGCGTGCCCAACCATGAGTCCTCCCCACACGTGAGCCAAGCTCTGTTGCCAAGGGAGGAAGAGGAAGATGACCTAAGAGAGGGTGGAGTGGAACATACTTGGCACAACAGCGACATTCTGCAAGCCTCTGTCGATGGTCCAGGTAAGCGTCTACGGCTACTTGGCCCCTTCCTGTGCCATCTTAAGCTAATCTGGACTACCTAGTGGAACGTCCACGACCAAATCATTAAAATAGTTCTTTGCAGAATAGAGATACCAAAGCTGTTGACAGATGATGAAGTGATGGTTGTTATATCACATGATAGCCCTTAACATCTTAGGAAGAGATGGTGTTTCAGTTGGGGTGCAAGTTGCACATGAGCTACGTTATAAACACACAACAGGAAGTCTTTGTACCCCGTTTACAATGTGCAGTTTATATGATGTGAGCAAGCTCTAGGCTTTCGGGACAGAAAATGGATCAAACATAAAAACTCACAGCTGACATCTATTTGAAAGTTTCGTGCAGAAGTTCGAGGAAAAATACAGACCAAGTAACTGTCAATTTAATGGAGTTTCCATGTCTGTCTGACACCTTCTATTGTAATTCAACCATCTAATCATTCCCCTTTGTTAAGTGTGAATGTGATTTCACACTTTCACCTGGTCAGGTAGGTTTCTTATTATTTAACTCTTAAGTACTTGATAATGATTCCTGCTGTTTGGTGGGAATCTCTGGGGAAGTAAAACCAATCCAAGGTCAACAATCATAAAAATAAGGTAAATTATGTTCAACCCAAAACTTCACATGCCACTCAGCATATGGAAATGTCTTGGTCTAAAATTCACTTAGGATGGAACATGACTAAGGTATGAACTGATTAGCAGAATCAAACAGAATTAATCTTATTCCCATAAACTCCCTCTTCCCCTCTCTACTTGGGGAGGTGGTTTGCAAAAGAAATTTTTAATGACTCTTCCAATTGAAACCATAGTGTCTCCTTAAATCTCTATTCCCAAGACCCAGTGAGAGCTGTCATGATTTATCCCACTTTGTTTTTTTTTCTCTAACGATATAAATAACAATAGCATTTTTATAAATAGGTGAAGTGGGTGGGAAGGGAAGTAAGTAAGCGCAAGAGCCTACCTATATGCCATTGTGATGTCGCAGACTATAAAGCATCGAACCTAGGCAGGGTAATTGTTCGGTATACTGGAAGGAGGATAATAAAAGCACTTCCACTCCTAAAGAAAATTAAATGGGAAAAAAAGAAAAAAAAAAGACCGATGGCAGTTTGAGTGTAGTGTATTTGTTTTTCGTTTTCCTAAATTACCGTGCCAAGTTCTGTATTCTTTCTGTTTCCAATTTTGCTTTCGGTGAAGGTTTCTCGGATCTCAGCAATCCCACACATAAACATTTATCGTTATATCCATTAAGACTTAAGGTTTTAGATTTTCAACTATGAGGGAGAACTCAGCCAAAGATGCTTGAAAGATAAATACGTTTAATTAGGGGCAGAGGATGATCATTAAAGGAAGTCTGACTGCTGCAGAAGTCATTAACAATCTTAAATGAAATTTTTATTTTTATGATAGCCATTTACATGTATAATAAGAGCCAATGATTCTTGGGAGCAGTGTGACAGAAACAGAGTGTGGCGAGAACTCATGTAAGACATACTATTTAAATGAGCTGGTGTTAGCTATTCATATTTGTTAATGAACTAGATATGCAGGGCTATAAGAATGAATGTTCTGATGCTTTAAATTTTAATATCTAGAAATCAAGGGTAAGGACCAATTACTAGAATTTCCACCCTTAAAGGAATAATTAATAACGATATAACAAATGTACGGCTCCAAACTTCTCAAAGAGAAAAGAAGTTTAATTTAAAAAAATTAAGATCAATAATTGAAAAACAGCCAAAACCGTAATGTCAAGCTGTAGGACTCTGTGATCATGGCAGCTTTTTGTGCTGGTCATGGGTCATAATTCTAAATGTTTTAATATACTATAATCCATACGAGTGCATTACAGGCACTGTTATCACCTGTAGTTAATGGTGTCTGTGATACAGATGAACAGGCTGTTCTTTGCTCTTACCTTTATGGTAAATAAACTAGCATTCTGGAGTCACAATAATTAAATAAAACGTAAATCCCTAATCTCATTTGGCTATTTGGACCCAGAAAGTTACCCGGCTATTACCTGTCTAGTTCTAATGATTAGTAATGATTTATTGTTCTTTTTTTATTGTTCCAAAA
Organism: Ailurus styani; assembly: GCA_002007465.1. NCBI lineage: Eukaryota > Metazoa > Chordata > Mammalia > Carnivora > Ailuridae > Ailurus > Ailurus styani. Next base: position 3,444,950 of record LNAC01000068.1, read on the forward strand.
GTGCTCTGATGTGGTGCCTTGATGTCTAATGAAAAGAAATTGGTCTTAAAAAGCTACTCATTGTTTATCCTGACTCTCAGATAGCACATTTTTCTTCTGATAAAATATTTTTCTTATTTATTGTTCAAAACACACAATATAGACAATAATTCTAATTCTGGTGCTGTTTTATTTAGTAGTGTTTTATCCCTGGTGCCGGGCTGTCTACCATCATACCTCAGCACATAGCTTGGCTCTGAGATAAGCCCCCTCTCCTCTGCTCTCTCTCGCATGCGTTCTGTAGTTTGTCTGCAGGATGCAGGTTTTCAGCTGAAGAGCTCAGTGGAGCTCTTACTGTGCCTTTCCGGTTCCAGCACAATCAAAGTTTTGTGTTTAGAATTGTCCTTGACATTCTTTCGTCCCACAATGGGGTGGACACAGTGTGCTGGAAACCATGACATCATTATCATTGACACAGACTTAAATAAATCACCTGCATCTTGGCCTCTTTCTGCTTATTCAAGGATTCTTCATCTGAAGGAAGAAAGTGCTCTTTATTTTTACAAACCTTCATCCCAAGGGTGACTGGAAAATGCAAACTTTTACAAGTGTTTTAAAAACAAATATACTATGTGGTTTTAGACACAGCGTGCTGAGTCAGAGGTGTCTCGGAAAATGTTTAAGGTTAAGGCGAGAGGCAGAGCGACAGCCAGGATTGCCTTTAATTCAGAGGAGATAGTCTTAACCTGTGGATTATTATGTCCTTCTGAATATGGGTTTGCAGGAAACGTAATTAAATAGGCATCTACACAGTATTTCACATGCAAGCCTGAAAAGGCTTAGTGTTTCATTTTAATAAATTGAGCCTAAAATTCAAAAAAGGGAAGGTTGGTGCTCAGTAAATTGAAGCCAAGCACATTCTAGGTAAAAGTGACACCATCTCACTTGCATAATCTTTGGTAAAAGAGGGTTCTAGCTAAAGTATTACCACAGAATGCAATGCACAGAGAGTGCCCACTACATATTTGTATTCCTAGCATTTAATAATTTGGGAAGCAACCATCTACTGTAACTTCTCTTTATTTTTTCATAAGAAAATGACAATGAGGAAGGAAGTACAGCAGAAATCTTGAACATTACCACTATTATGCAAAAAAAAAAAGTGCTGTTAACTGTTTTCCCCTCAGTGACTTGATCTCTCAGATGGAAAACTTATGATTCTTCTGACTCTTGGCTACCAGAAATCACATGAGATGAGCGAGGAAGAAAGACACAAAAGCTATATTTATAGCCAGTACTGAACTTCTCAGAAATACCTTAATTTAATTCCTTCCAGAGACTGATAAAAATATCGGATGAGGGAGCCTTTCAACCGATCGATTATTACAATTGACAATACAATATTGCTATATATTGAACTTCTAAATGTTTTATGCAAAGTGTCCCTGTGAAAATATTCCTTAAGTAAGAGAGAAGTCCAGGGCCAGAAACAAATTTAAAGTGGTTGTACAGTTTAAACAAATATCATTCAAATCATCTGACTGTTATGGGTAGTAGCATTAAATTAGCATCTATTTATATCTGTGTATTTTACCTTAAAAGGCCCAGGCTTTTTTAGTTCTGATAACATAAACAGATAGGCTGCAGGATACTACTTGTAAATCATATATTTTAATTTTGCTGTACCATTTGCTAGAACCTGTTTTTCTACCAGATAATTATGACTAGAATGTGATAAGCAAAGAATGGTCAGGATAAATTTGGGAATTTACAGAGTCCTATTTATGAAGTTTCTCTTATTTTAAGCAAAATGATGATCAGAGAGATATTTATCCTGGATCATGGTCCTCATTAGTACAGTTATTGTAAAAATACAATTTTTTAAAGTCCGTGTTTAATTTATTTACTCAAAGGATTTTTAACTGTCAGCTGTCCTTCTCTGCCTTCTCACATACTCTGTAATTTGGGAGGCAGAAAATTCAAGAGCTCTCCTGTTTTTCAAACTCTCCGTACTTTAAAATATGGCAGTTCTGGAAAATAACCTTTTATCACCTATGAATCCTCGATCTCAGTGTTACCTATTTTCATCTTCATCACCACTTTGAGCTCTTGTTTACATCTATACATTTTTCTTCAGAAAATGGCTACACTCATACGCTGAAGCATAGATGGTAAGGAAGACAGATCTTTATGGAGTTGTAGGGAAAGGCCTAGGGAAGGTATGTTTTAGAAGTTTATAGAAAACAGTGAAACAGGTGTTTTCAAATACCTCTGGGCTGCTCGTTCTATAAACTGGGAATTTCAAGTTTTGATATGTAGAATTAGGTTTAAAAAAATACGCCTGCAGAGATGAGCCCCATCGTAGCTCCTCCAAGGGGGGAAAAGCACGAAATGCTCACTGGCCACTAATCACCCCGAGTTACCAGAGACCCAGCAGCTGGCATGCCTCTCCCTAAGTACAAATACTTCGTTGCTTTTGACTCGTATTGAAAAAATAATATCTTTCCCCCTGTTTGTCACTAGAACTGCCACCGGAAGAAAAGCCCTTCGTTTGTCCCAAATAAGCACCTCTGTTTTTCACAGCTTGCAGTAATGCTTAAAGTAAATAAGTTCTTGTGCAGCTAGCACTATTGGAGTCATTCAATTGCCTGAACAAAGCTATTGTTTAGAGGTTTACAACAAGCCTTTTCTCTGTTTCCTTTAAAAGAATCTTCCTTGTTCCTGTGGTTGGCATGCTTAGTATAGTAAGCCTTTCTACAGTTTTCAAATGCTAAAGATAATTTTCCCCCACAGAAGAAATGAAGGAAGACTATGACACTATGGGGCCGGAAGCCACGATCCAGACCACAGTTAACAATGGTACAGGTAAGTTGTGTTTACCACGCCAAGATCGTCCTTGTCCCGTGTCATGTGGACCTAGTGAGTTGGGGACGGAAACAGCGGCCCATCCTTCTGTAGCTCCATGACTTAATGATGAAGTCAGACATTACAAGTCTCCTGTTTTTGTCTCAAATCGGAGCTCTCTTTGTTTTATTTTACTTTATTTATGTACTTTATTTTTTTTCAGCAAACATATCTTTCATCCTTAAACCCCTGATTTCCCTGTGAAAGTTGAGAAAACTGAACTGGATGCATAAATTTTTTTAAATGCATGAGTTGGGCAAATTTCTGGTAGTAATTTTTATTTTAAGAGACTGCATGAATAATCTCAAAATTAGAATGTAATATGCCTTTCCTGGCTACCACTTGATAGTAGTCATTGAGAATTCAAATGATATGCTGTAATTTAGATTGTAAATGTTTTTTCAGGAAGACAAACCAAATTTCCATGAACATCCCTCACAAAAATTGATCATCTGAGTTCCTTTGTATTCTTTCTTCACTTTTAATTCTTGTACCCTCTGCTTCCTCTAAATAATGTTTTTCAGGCAGAAGTTTTAGAGAGAATTGACAATTTCACTTCTTTTTAATGACGCTAAAAAAATTACAGTAGGAAAGTGGTAAGCAGTGTCTTCTTCTAGTCTGCTGCTGCTGTAGAATGGGATTTCAGGACACTTGTGACATTCTGTGTTCCTCCCCCAAAAGTGAACAATGCCTTCTCTCACATTCTCACGTCACCAGTGCAAATGTACATTGACTCACTATGTTTCTCTCTCTTTTTCTGGGTAAGGCTAATTATTTTTGGTGTTATAAACAATCCTTCACACGGCCATTACAAATTATTAACCTGGTGCCCAGTATAAGGTTATCTTCCAAAACAAAACAAAACAAAAAATCACAGAGGCATATCCGCTCAAGTCACCAATGAGAAAAAAAATCACAGTTTTATGAAGTTTTAGAAATGTGAATAATTCAGATGATAGCCATATCTCCCTTGTGTTGATACACATCATAATAAACTGCTCATGCTGTGATTCTATTTAGAATGTCCTTATTAATAACTTTCAAGGCACTAATTCACTTTCTTGGGTGTAAAATAAGAGAAATAATGAACAACTGTTGTAATTTTTCTCTCATTTGAGTATATCAATTTCAGGTACAAAAATGAAATTGTGCAATATGGGATTAAGGAAAAGGTATAGAATCAGGAAAGATCAATCCTGGTTTTCAGGTATAGTTCTGGCAATAACTAGATCGTGACCTTGGGCATATCAATTACTCTCTTTGGAATTCAGTTTCCCAACTGAAAAATAAATAGATCACACTAATTGCTTCTTAAGAATATTTCCAGGTTTAATAATCTATGTTCCAGGGGTACCAACACCATATAATATAGAAACAAGACAAAATAACTTCATATAAAAAGATAATAATAAAGAGATAGCATAAATTAGATACTTTCTATAATGTCCCAACTCATGGCATCAAAAATGGCTTCGTGTTTTTTTAAAGATAAGTGTTAAATTTCAACTTCATACATAAATAAATCCTAATTCTTATTAACTTCATAGGCATTTAAAGTGTCACAAAAGTAAATTTATTCCACGAAGTGACAATTTACTCACTGTTTTATACACTTGAAGTCTAAAATGAGATTAATAAAAATTATTCCTGTCAAAAAATTTAAAAATCAATTCTGAAAATGTGCTTTCACCTGGCTTTAAGATCTCTTTTTCTGATACTACTTACTATTGCTTATATTTTATATGTACTCGGTCAATAAGTAAATGAGTAAGTATCATTGAGAATCTTCTATACACACCATTGGTGCACTTGTGGTGGGAGATGGGCCAGGAAGTGCAAGACATGGTTATTATTTAATTTGGAAGAGGAGACTAACACACAAGAAAAAACAAAGAACAATAGGAAAAAGGTGGCAAATACACAACAAATAGTAGGAACTATAATTATTTCAAATTACAAAAGTAGGAGAGATCTTATGGGGTGAGTATTCAGGAAAAGCTCCATGACCGAGGTGAAATGAGAACTAAGGATATTTTCAGTGGTCATAGAGAAGTGAGGAAGGGCTTTCTAGGAGAAGCCAATGGAAGACATTGTGTGAGCCAATGGAAGACATTGTGAAATCTATTGAGAAGATAGTGAGTAAAGGATTCTCCTGAATCAGAGGGTCCTAGGAGGTAATTCATGGGAAAAGAAGCTGGACAGCTAAGTTGAAGCCAGTTGATGAGGATGTGAAGCACCAGACCAAAGAATTTGTGTCATGTTATACTACCGTGATTTCTGTGGGGGAAAACCAGACTTTGAGAGACCAACTGGAAGTCATTGTAGTCACTCAGGTGTGAAGTGATAAAATGCTTGTCTTAGGGTGGAGACAGTGGTGAAATTAGCAACATGATTTCTTAACAATCAGTTGAATCTCTGGGTGATGGAATCAAAATGGATTCAAGATTATACATCTGCATTTAGAACATGGCAGTACTTGCTATTTCTAGATAAAAAGAAGGAGGATCCAATTTTGAGAAGACCTTGAGCTAGTCTTTAGACAGAAGTATTTTCATATAAAAGTTATAAATGGATGTGACTATGAGAATGTCCATTGGAAATGAGGAATTGAAACACAGGAAGTCAGAGGGGAAGACATAGATTTGAGAGTGATGCAAATATATTCCGATAGTATTTAACATCATGGGACCATGACATTAACCATTGGGGGTGTATTTATTAAAAGAAGTAGAAAGCTGAGATCAGGGCTCCTGGTGGGTGGGGAGAAAAATCAAATTCATTGAAAGAAAAAAGATTAAGATAGAGAGAAAAAAGTTAAACAACCACAAGGCAAAGAAAGAAAGTTTCAAAAAGTAGAGAATGGTCAATTCAGTCAAAGATTCAGATAACTACCATTGAAAAAATGCTGAACAAATACATTGGACTTGGTAATTAGGAATTTACTGGTGATCCTCAGTTTATAACTGCTCCTTCAGAGATAAATACATATTTCTTTACAACTGCCAAGTTGCTGCTTCTTATCCCCAGAACCTTTTCAGTTGCTAAATACATGGGAAATTGAAATAAGTCATCTTTTCTGGTTAAAATTGCTTATTAATGGACCATCTCTTTGTCTCCACCCAAGTCCTACAAGATTCAGCTACCGGCTGACCTCTAGCCATCCCAACCTACAATGAGACCTTCTTCCAATGAATGGTTATTGAAAAAGACACCTAACCTTGCCATAAACTCTGTAGTGTGTTGTTAATTAATGTGCTGTCTTTTCCAAATTAGGTTGCAAACTCTGAGAGCGTGGATGGTTTCTCAGGCTACCACATTGCCTATAAGATCCCCTTAATTTTTTTTTTTAACTTTACCCTTCAATCTTATTTTTTAATTTTTAAAAAATTTATTGTAGTTATTTTTTAATGTACAGGTTATATTGGTTTTAGGTGTACAATATAGTGTTCAACAATTCTAAGCATTACTCAGTGCTCCTCAAAATAAGTACACTCTTAATCCTTATCACCTTTCACCCAACCCCCCAACCACCTCCATCAGTTTGTTCTCTATATTTAGAAGTGCCTTAAAATTAATAAGCTCTCAATATATTTTAATGAATAAATATGGCATTAATTTAATACCAGATACAATTTTTCTTTTCTAATCAAAGCAGAACCAATAGACATTGAAATAGATAAATTATAAACAGGTTAAGCAAATTTTCTGATAAAAAGTATTGTTATTAATGGGAATAAGTTGTGAAGGAAAGACAAAAACAATGTCTCTAATACTGTTCACTGAATATTCAACACACAGATTTCATTCCTAACTAAAAGTAAGTAAAAGACCTCTGAATTTCCTTCTCCTCTCTACACGTCTATTAAATAGCAAAAATTAATTAAGTTCATCTTGATGGATAGCATAGTCTTTTAGAATCTAAAAGTATCTTCTTCCTAGTGTATTCTGCTGAGTTTAAATCTGTAAGAAGCAATGGGAAGAGTTTAGTTGAATTGAATCACAGAATTCTAAAATGAAAGTTATACTACAGAACAATTTCTTAATTGTATTTTGATAGTTGAAGAAACAGTAGTAAAAAATGCCACATAACTAACTGGTGGCATATTTGGAAATAAAATCTAAATTACCTGACATAACCTTTCACCTCAGAAGTTTTTTTGCCACCCTGAGGAGCTGTCCTGCTAGAAACTATGGTATCATCTTTGACTCTTATATACTTTATCTAATTAGTCATCAACTACTATCAATTCTACTATCACAAATAGCAGACATCACTTAATTTATCCCCATCATTTTTTCACTATCCTGATTTAGATCCTCACCTTTCATTCGAGCTATTATGATACCTTGTTAACCGAATCCATTTCAATCCCTAATTTCTTTAACTCACTCTTCACACTAACGAAGTTAGTTAGACATCGTTTTCCTAGCACTTGGAGGCAGATGAATAATTGTAACTCATGTCCCACACCACTTTACGCTCAGCCTCCTATGGTTCGCCACTGCTTTCCGAAGGAGTTGGCATTTGAGTTGGGTTGGCATCCTCAGGATCTAACACCATTTTGCCTCTACTACCACTTCCTAGTTTATACCTCAACTCTGAATGACTGATTATCATTTATACTCCTTTGTCTTTGCGAATGATTTTCCATCAACACAGAACTCTTTTTAGTCTGACAGAATCATACACATTTTTAAAAGCCATCTCCACCAGGGAGTCATCTTACAGTCTCCCACTCAAGATTAACAACTCATTCCTTTGAGGATCTTCTTATAGAAATTATAAATTTTCTCTCATATTATACTTACTCGCCTGCAGGTATGTTTCTCCCCACTAGATTGTAAGGTACTTGAGGACAGAAATGGTATGGGGTTTTGGTCACTTTATCACTATAGATCCTAGAATGGTCTATGTCACAAAGAGTTTTTAAAGAAATGGAGGGTGTGAATGAGAGACAAACAACACGTGGACTTCCCTTTCATATTTCCAAGTTGACATATTTTGATACCTGGTGTGAAATAACCAACCGGACATTTTCATCTCTCATTAATCTCCCAAATGAGAAAAATTCAGTTGCATTTGACCAGTCTCCATCCAGCCTTCATGTTCTCCTCTATTTGGTCAGCCCACATTCATCCTATTACCCTTTTTTCATTGTTCAAATACCCTTCTTAGAATCTTTAATTGCCCCTTAGGAACCATAGGCAAAATCCACATTCTTCAGAGCAGTGTTAAGTGTCATCCATTTCATATCAACAGTGTTCCATTCTCGTCAGAGAATGGTAATATCAAAAAAGAATGACATTTATACCAACCTCTGAATTTCTGCCTTTGCTGTTCCTTGAGACCCTAATCTCTCACGCCCTTTTATCTAGTTATCCAAATTCTACTCACGTTTCTGTTCCTCAGGGCCAGTTCAAATTCCATTTCCTTACTGTGGTCATCTTAAAACACCCCAAACCACGTCAATCTCTTCCTTCTCTGAAATTCCACAGCCTTCAGGTGGACCCTACTAATTTTAACACGTCAAACTGTGTCTCTATAATGTTTGCGCCTATTTTACCTAGTTAATTTCATGAAGACAAGAGATTTCTTGAGTTCTAAAATGGGAGTAGAGTATCATGCCATCTACCTCATAGGATTGTTGAGGTAACTAACTAAATAATATATATATTAGACTTAGTGAGAGTCCCAAAAATATTTGCTTTAAGAAACGGACTGTTCCTTCTTTGCCTCAGAGTGCCCAATAGAACAGAGAACTCACATGGTTCATAACGACTGGTAGAATGAATGAATGAACATTTGGTGAAGAAGAAGAAATAGTCTCTGAGAATGGAAGCCACAGTAAAGGAAAACATTCCCTGGGGAGGGGGTTAAGCCCAGTATTTTCAGAGAGTGAAACCTGGATTTAAGTCCCTGAAATCAACTTGTTACAGGCAAAGAACAACTGTATAGTGTATCACCTTTTTTTTTTTACAATAAAGTTTTAGATTAGGAGCACACCAGAGTTGATTTATAACATGAAGTATCGCTAACCCTGATTTATATTAACAACTCTCTACACTGCATTTAATATTTCTACATTGGTTTTAATGTTTTAAAATGAAAAGAAATTGTTTGCTTTAACACAGAAGACAAAGAATGTCCTTTTATAAAGAAACTTACACCTTCTGTATTTTAATCAGATTCAAATTGAGAATAAAATTATTGTGTAGAATTTTTAATAGGGTGAAAAAAACTATTTTCTAAGAAGATTAGAAAAATGGAAAAACTTAGGAGCATTATAAAGCCTATGTGCTAGTAGTAACAAGGATCTATCTTAGGTGCTTGGTGATCATTTGCATTAATGCCGTTCCACGTGCATATCAAGACCCAAATAGGCCCCTGATGTTTTCCACTTTGAATGTGTGTAAGTTATATTTATACAGACAATCTAGTACTCTAGTTATAAAGGGCTATTAATAACTACCTGCATCTTTCCTTCCTTTGCTGGGAAAAGAAAAGCACCTTACAGCCTTACATCTAGAAACTGGGTAAGGGCAATTTAGGTCTCAATCTTACAGAACAGAATAAAATTATTGTCCAAGAATCAAGTATGTTGACTCTAACTGTAGTCATTAAACATGTTTCTTATCTAAGAATAATATATGAATGCTTTTACACATCAAAGGCAAGTGTTGGTTTGGGATGCTCCGGATTAGTCTAGAATCAGAGAAACAACATTGAATTTTGCCTTTACCAATCACTAGTTCATGAACTTGAGTATATAAGAATTCATTTCTACATCGGTAAAGTGGAAATAATGATTCCCTATGTACAAGTGAAATTTTTAAAATTTAAATTCAATTAATTAACATATAGTATATTACTAGTTTCAGAGGTAGAGGTGAGTGATTCATCATTTTTATATAACACCCAGTGCTCATTACAAGTTACCCCACTCCCCATCCCCCACCCTTCCAGCAACCCTTAGTCTGTTTCCTATGATTGAAAGTCTCTTATGGTTTGTCTCTTTCTCTGACTTTGTCTTGTCTCATTTTTCTCTCCCTTCCACTGTGATCCTGTTTTGTTTCTTAAATTCCACATATGAGTGAGATCATATGATAATTGTCTTTCTCTGATTAGCCTATTTGGAGCTGGAGAATATTAAGCAGGTTCCACACCCAGCATGGACTTCCATGCCGGACATCATCTCACAGCCCTGAGATCATGACCTGAGCTGAAATCAAGAGTTGAATGCTAACTGACTGAACCACCCAGGCACCCCAATGGCATATTATTTTTAAAGCACCTAATGCAGGGGCACCTGGGTGGTTCAGTCGTTAAGCATCTGCCTTCTACTCTGGTGGTGATCCCAGGGTCCTGGGATTGAGCCAGCGTTGGGCTTCCTTCTCAGCAGGAAGCCTGCTTCTCCCTTTCCCACCTCCCCTGATTGTGTTCCCTCTCTTGCTGTGTCTCTCTCCGTCAAATAAATAAATAAATAAAATCTTTTAAAAAATAAAAAAATAGTACTTAATGCAATGCCTAACATATACTAAATGCTCACCCTGATTTGATTATTTCTCCAGTTTGTTTGTATCTACAAGTAAGCTTTATTTTTTTTTTTAGATTTTTTATTTATTCATTTGACAGAGAGAGAGAGATTACAAGTAGGCAGAGAGGCAGGCAGAGAGAGGAGAGAGGAGGAAGCAGGCTCCCTGCTGAGCAGAGAGCCCGATGTGGGCCTCGATCCCAGGACCCTGGGATCATGACCTGAGCCGAAGGCAGCGGCTTTAACCCACTGAGCCACCCAGGCGCCCTACAAGTAAGCTTTTAACCCATTTTATGGGTTAAGAAATAAATGGACTCTGAACTGTTTCTTCCCTTTACACTGGCTCCTTGTTAGCTTCTTCTCTAGAAGACAAAAACACAATATTTAGCAAAGTTGTAATGGAAGGACTTAACCAGTCAATTTTGAGAGCCTCTGCTAGATAAATTCCTTTGATATCTTCGAAAACCAAGCAGACAAGCTGTAGGACAAATGTCTGTTCACTGCTCCAACAATGAATGCATTTTAGGTTGAAACATGAAAATGGAGAAGGAATTGCTTATTGCTTAGTTTTCTATTTCATTTCATCTTTATCTAGCATCCTTTTTTAAATGTAGAAGAGGATGTAGTGGTATTTACGATGTTTGTGTAAAATGGTGAAATCTGTCAAAGACTTTGCCTTGATCACTGACTAGTATCAGGAATCATATGTTGTTTTTCTTTTTGTCCTGAATGACAATCAAATAAACAAATAATAAAATGTTCATCACTTTACTAAGATACCTACATTTATTCATTTCTGTCAGGGTGTTTGTTGTGTGCAGAATTTAAACTGGGGCTTGAGAAAGAAATTTTAAGAAAATAGAAGATATAGTTCTTGTCCTTAAAAATTGCAAAATCCCGGAGCACCTGGCTGGCCTAAGCAGTAGAGCATGCCACTCTTGATCTCAGGGTCGTACCTTTGAGCCCCACCTTGGGTGTAGAGATTACTTAATGATAAAGTCTTCAAAAAAAAATCATAATGACATGAAGGCAAACTTTACAAAAAAAATCATTAATATCCTAATTAGCTATTCAGATCAATAGTCACTTAGGGTGACCCTACTAAGTTTAAGACATTTTATATTTGAAAAATACAATGAATGGTCACTGTCATTAAGGACTTAGCTTCAGTTGGGTAAATAAAACAATGGTAGATGAATAAGAAATGTGTGTAAAATATTTAGCACAATGTTAAACATAATACAGTTGTTGCTAGCCATCATTATCATCATTATTATTAACATTATAACAATGTGTGGATGAATATGTTTTATCTGAAATACAACAAGTCATGTAGGTTCAAGTGAAAGATGTTCAGTATTGCAGAGGGTTTTTGATAGCATGGGGTCAAATATTGGAGACATGAGGGTAGAGAAGTGCCTTAAGAGACAGCAAAATTCAGAGGAGGTTTTCTTCAGGAAGAAGGGTTGTTAAATATGGCTCTGTACAAAAGTGAGGCATAGAGAAAGCTGAAAAAGTTAAAGGAGACTGGGTAGAAGATGGGGTAAGATATCAGTAGTTAAAAGTAGCGTTAGAGTAGCCTTGGCTGTGGGCAGAGGCACAGCTTTGTTAGCAATAAGATCAAAAGAAAAAGGAGAATGATTATAAAGATTTTGGTTGAATTTAAGGTAGTTCAGGGAATGCATGTCATGTGGGTTGCACTCTTTGAAGTAAGTAGGAAAAGAGATGATCAGCTGACAGTAAGGGAAAGGAGAAGGGTTAGAATCTTGAAGAACGGAAATCTAGAGTAATTGCTGTTGACAATATATGGAGATTCAATTACCATCACAAAAGAAGGTCCTATTTGGATAACATAGACTGAAACAAGTCTGTTACAATTATTTACATTTCTTTAGACATTTTTGATACTCTAGGAGCAAAGAAACTGGACTAGATTTGCATTTGGTGAGGCAAGAATGACACAAGAATAAGGGACAGGGATGGAAAAGATTTCAAGCTCTGAGGTGAACTGAGGCAAGTAAAAGCAGACCCAGTGAAATGGACGGGAAGACTTGTCAGGGCCCAGTTATCACAGTGAAGTACCTGCATCAGGGAAACAAAGAACGGGATGGTGGGAAAGGACAGTAGGTTGCAACAGAGTGAGTTGCGCATTCTGGTTTGCGGAGCTGGAATCGTCACAGGTTTAGCCCAGTACCACAGTGTGGCCATCTTCGTGGTTAGAGAGACTCAGAGTCTTGGAAGCCAGGATCCTGCATGGACTATTGAGCCATGGAGTTTCCCAGAGTGATACTATAGGCAGCCCTGGGGTAAACACGACCATGGGCCAAGTGTCATCTTACCTGAGCTATGCAAGTAGTGTCTTAAAACATGATGGCAAAAATGGATGAGTGAGGCTTCAAAAAAATTACAGTTGCAAACTGAAGGTTTTTGGAGGGTAGAGGTTAAGTTTGCTTTTCTCCATAGTCCCTCTCAATGGGCACGGTGTTGATACAACCTTGATGGTTGACAAATGGTTTGTTTGTTGAATTGATGAATAAATGAGTAAACAAATAAGTGATGATTAATAACTTAGGAACATTGGTTTGAAACAGCCATGTGAATTGAGGAGTTTGTTGATCCGTCCTCTTTGCTCTGTGAGCTTAGACAGATGAAAGCAGGAACGGCTGTGCTGGAAAGATCTGTGAGGGATGGAGTATTATGACAGGATGACACAGTTTCATCTAATCTGAAGAAGAGGAACGCATGTAGGAGGATATCATTAAGCGTGTGGGGGGATAAACAAGTAATATGTGGAATGGGAAAGCAAAATGAACCATGAATAAAGGGTGTTTTTTTTTTTCAGTTGCTAGTTCCAAGTTAAGCTTAAGACATTTTTTATTTACTATCACCATAATAGTTAATAAAAATTCACCTTTGCAAGGTGTTCCATAAAGTTATTCCTTTCTCGGTGCCTTTAAAAACATGATTAAAAATAAAAAAGTTGGAATAAAAAAATAAAAATAAAAAATAAAAAAAGTCTAAAATAGGAAAACACAATCCTTAAATATTGGATGGAAATTATAAATAAGCATCTGGAGTAGAGAACTTGAAGAACTTTTATGTTTTCACTTTACCCCAGTAAACTTGGATGTGGATCACCCAGTGAAAAAAAATGAAGAGCAGACACATGAAAGGAAAAATTGAGAAAAAAAAAGTTTGAAATTCCATTCAAAATTCTATATCTTATTTATATTGAAATGAGCATTTACCATGGCTTTCTCCATACTAATTTTATGTCAACAACCTTGTCAGCATCTAAGAACTATTCAAATCACGTCAAATCAGTTGGACATACTGAAAAACTGAAAAGATGGGGTTCTCTCTCTTTCTCTTTTGCATACTAAATCACTATGATACAATGGAAAGAGTAATGGGTTAAGAGTCAGGATATATGAATTCTCCATCAGGCTCTTCCAAAAATTATTTGTCTGTGTATGAATCATAAATCTCATTGTACCTTAGTTGTATCATCTGTTAAATGAGGAAATTAGACCAGAATTTTGAAGTCCACCCACCCTACCCTTTTTTCCTGATGAATTTTTTCTGGGAAGCCTGAACAAAGACAACAAAGCACCGGCTGAGCTAGTTGGCCCTGGAGGGGGAGGTCCTGCCTCATGGTATTACACCCGGGGCTCCGTGTTTGTTAGAGCTTTGACTTTGGTTTAATGTTCTGCTGTTGTCATTTTGCACCTGGCTCTCTGGGCCCCACTGTAGCCAGTTCTGCTTATAGCTCACGAAATGCATCAGGATAATAGCAGAGTATAAGCCAGAATGGGAAGGGGCGGGGTCAGGGATTTACCACCTGAAGTTCCACAGAGAAATGCCAACTATGTCCAGGTTTACCAAATTCTTCCAAGGTGTCTCCCGAGCAGTTGGAAGCCTCCAGATCAAGATTAAAAATCTTACCCGAGCAAGAAACACCGTAGTTCAAGGTATAACCCCCCGAAATTGATGATATTAATGAGAAGGTTAGGAGGCTAGCAAGTGGTTTAGCCTCTTTAAATACAAATTCTATGCATCACATCATTAGCATTGAAGATAGTAGGGAAAAGAGTAAGAATGTTTCTGTACCATTATTATCCTCTTGGTTTAATAACTTCCAATCCCTCTTACTATTCTTGCATGGAGTTTAAATTAAAATTTTTTATTTTTTAATCTTTTTTTGTTATTATTTAAGTAAACACACCCAAGACAGAACTTGAACTCATGACCCTGAGAACAAGAGTCACATGCTCCATTGACTGAGCCAGCCAGGCACCCCTAAATTAAAAAATTTTTTAATTAGCTAGGTTTCTTATGTGGGTAACAGAAGCCATACAAGTTTAATCTTAAGTTATTTCTCAAGAAGAGTTGAGTGGATATGTAGGGTTAATCAATTGTGCAAGATCAGTTTATCAGATAATTCAGTACCTAAGTACTCAACAAGGAGAGAATCATATTATAAAGCATGTCATTTTCTTCTTGTTTACACTGTCAGTCACATTCTTATATGTTGGAAGAGTTTTATCACCCAGAGATGTCATGTAAATCATCATTTAAAAATTTTTAGTTAACCCCATACGTTAAGTTTGTAAAAATAAAGTAGAGAAAAAGATGGGTTTTGAAGAGAGAAAAACAGATGTAGCACTTGGCAGGTGAGACAGGAGGGTCATTTGCCGACTATAATCAGTGTATATGAAGAAAAGCCTGGCACTTCCTGGCTCATGAATGCTCTGGTTTTATTAGCTTTGTCTGTGATTAGGAGCAGCTATCTCACTTCACAGCAAGGGTTCCCACAAGAGATAACTGATATCCCAAGCTTCTTGAGTGTCTCCTTCATTCACTCTACAAATGTTTAATAAGCACTGTTTTTCCTTGCGATGTTGTCAATGGATTCTAGTCACCTCCAAAATCTTCATCTGTGTCTATGGTTCCTCCATCAGAAAGCTACGTTGCTTTGAGTCTTTAACTGACAATAATATAGATGAAACTCTTTAGGCCTAGCCAGTGAATAAAAAAGCGAATTGACTAGGGCAATTAATTTATTAAAAGTATGGAATTCTGAAACTTCAGGGATACCTCAGAAAGCATATACTAGCTCATTTTACAGATGAAGATACCGAGATTAAAAATCGTTAAGTGGCTGAGCCAAAATGGGTTGCCCAGTGACTCTGAACCTAGTCTGATCATTCAGTTATTGAGCATTAGCTGTGTGCCAGGCACTATGCTAGGTGCTGGCGATACAAAGCTGAATAAAACACAATCGGCTCACAGATATGTAAACAAAAGGATATAATGAGCTGCGCTAAGTTCAGTGATTGAGATATGCAGATGGATTTGTGTGGAAGGAAGTTCTGAGCTCAGGTTGAGAGAGTCAGGAAGGCCATGTGATACAGGATTAATTCTGAGCTGCTTCCCAAAACCATGTCACCAAATACCTTATTTTAGCCAGGTGATGCTGATAACTGAATTCCTGGGGCATTGACTCTTAAGCAGGGCGTGCATCAGATCTCCTAAAGGGCTTGTCAACAGAGACCCCCGATTCCACTTCTGAACAAGTTCCCAGGTACTACTGATGCTGCTGGCCTGGAGGCCACATTTTGAAGACCACTGTCCTAGAACATCATTAGGGGTTGTGTGTCTACAAAAAGCATATAAGAAGAGTAGTGAATTGCCAGATGAAACACCTTACTTTATAAACCCCTCAAAAATACAATAATACAGCCTAAGAATCTTTCAGTAAGATACCAATTCCAAAATGTCAGATTACACAGTAATGTGAAAAATAAATACATATGAACTTACTTGGGATACTTCGTTTAAAGGCTTGGATTCTGTCTCTATACATAACAATCAAAACTGTCTAAGGGTCAGTGGTCTCTAAATTTTGATATTCACAGTCTCTTAATATAATATTATAAAACCTCGCTTTAAAATTAGACTGTGTCCCTGACCAGGCTGCTCCCTGCCGCGGAGGGAGATATTTGATCCTGCAGAGTACTACGGACTCCTAGATTGCCATCCCCCTGTTTGCTCTGCCTCTCTCTCTCCTAAAGTTCTTACACATCAGGGGCTCTCGTTGGCTTCTGAGCACACGTTCCCTGGAGAAAGCCACGTCAGGGCAGACGTGGGGAGACTCACCCAGGCACCGTGGTAGTTCCCAAGAAGAAAAGAAAACTTTGCCTCTCTGGAGGAGGCTTCCCTGGCTTTGCCCACACCTCTGCAGCAGTGGGACGCTCTGTGGGCTGCCCGCGTAGCTGTGTAATGAGAAGAAGATCGTCCACTTCCCTTACGGTTGTTTTTAGATATCGGGTGCCAATATGCATTTTGGAAGCCTTTTACAGAAAGGCACACATACATTTTTAATGATAAAAATGCTTATGTTCATTAATTAGTCAACTTTAAACAAAGTAGTCATGAGAATTTATATACCTCAACAAATGCTCAGGATGGGCTTCTTTATTTTATCTGTTTTATTTAAATTCAATTAGCCAACACATAGCACATCATTAGTTTCAGGTTAGCATTCAGTAACTCATCAGTTGCATATAACACCCAGTACTTATCACGTGACCTCCGTGATGCCCATCACCCAGTTACCCCATCCCCGCCCCACCCACCTCCCCTCTAGCAACCCTCAGTTTATTGCCTAGAGTTTCCTAAGAGTCTTTCCTGGTTTGTCTCCCTCCCTGATGACTTCCCGTTCACTTTTGTCTCCCTTCCCCTATGTGGGCTTCTTTAAAAATTCGATACATAAGACTAAATTAAAAAGAATTTTCTGTTTTCTTATCATCTACAATGTCAATAAAAATACTATTTTTCTAACAGATGATGAATACAGTTACCTAGATTTGTGATTGCCTCTCCAGGTCCCTTTGCATCAACAAATAGAAGTTAGATTATATGATAAGTGCATAATTTCTATATTATACTGAGAAGTGTCCATATATATATATATGTATATATATATTCCTTGTTATACATTTATGTATACATTTATACATTATGTATTTATATGTCTGTATATTGTAGAACCACAGCCATTTCATGTACATATTTCTCAATATGAGAATCACAGATGCAGGAAAACAATTATCAATCAACACCATTGTGTCCTCATCCCAGAGCACACTCTCTGGCATTAATAGACACTCAGTAAATAGTTATTAAGCAGTGAGATGGGTGAATGATTCAACTCGGTTTTTTTACATGTATTTACTTCAGCTTTTCTAGACCCTCCAAGATATTTTCTTTTCTGTAAGAATTATTTATTCATTTTATGTTCATTAAAATGGCTTGGCATAATATTCAAACATATTTCTTCCATTTTTTAATGAAAATGGAAAACATGCTGGGTACAAGATCAGTTGCAATGGAGTACCTGCTTTCCTACATGAACACATGCTCATTACAAATAAAGAAAATAAATGGCAAAGGGATGGAAGTAAATAGAGAAAAATAGAAAAAGAGAAGGAATAAGTATCAAGTTCTCATTATGATTTAACTATGTGTAAACACTAAGCAAAACTTACTTTTAAGTATCTTTGAGAAAGTGTCCTAAAAACTCAGTTATGGGAGGTAACTGATTTGAAGACGAATACATCTCTTTCATTTAGAGTTCTATTAACATTGCTTGTTCTGTAAGCAATAACTTTAAAAGTCAATCCATATTGATAACTATCATTACCTAAAAATATCAATGTCTAAGATAGGCATAAAATATTTGTGAAGGTATCATTAATAAGCAGCATTAGTAAGAGTGAACATATTGATAAGAAACGTGAGGCTTTTCTAACTTGAAGCAACCTGGAAATTTATCCTAACAATATCAAAATACACATGGTGTTGAGAAAGCTTTTTAATTAATGAAGTTTTTTTGGTTTTGTTTTTTGTTTTAGATACAGAAAAGTTTACCTGACCTAGGGGAGGTTGAGTTATTTGTAAGACACTAGGGTAAATTTTAGGACTAAATGTAAAATCTCTGGAGAAGGTATGGGAAGAAATTACTTTGAGTCTCCTTGTGAATTTTTGTTAAGATTTGATCATAAATGTCATGCAAAAGTGTGTTTTGGAAGTTCTTCCAAGGAGACCAAGGAGTGAAGAGGATTACAGAGCGGGGGAAAAAATGGAAAATGAGGTTGATTTTACACTAGAAAAATGCAGTGGGGAATTCTATAACTTTCTAGTGAATTTTCTACCTCATTCCTGTGTCCACAATACACTATTATAAAATCTTTGTAAAAACCAAAAGTGTAAACTTCTGTACAGAACCAAAACTTCATCCTCCTCAACAAGTTTGAGTAACCAAAATTTAATCCCATTATTTGTTCAAATATAACAATTAGGGTGATTTTGGATCTCAGAGATTGAAACACACATAGCCTGAAATAGAAAAGGGAGTTTTTCAGCTCACAGAATCTAAGGAGGTTTGACAACAGAGTCACTGGAAGGAGACGGGTACAGCTTGGCCTCAGGAGCAAATATAGCTAGAAATGTACTGTCAGGACTTACCACCTTGTCTTTGCTTTTCTCTTTTCTCTGCATACCTCAGTCTCTTTCTTCATAATCTTCATAAATCTTCTTACCCTACATGAGATATATCAGTTCCTTTGTTCTACAGCTTATAGCTACAGTCACTTCAAGGAAATAAACTCCCTTGATGCTCCCTTTGGAACAGTCCTAAAATCATAAGGAAAGGATTTGCTGACTCAATTGGATCCATTGGCTGCCCCTGGACAATCAGCAGTTTGGCCTAGAGAGTGGAGGACTAAGATAGGTTCAATTTAGGTGCCAATTAATCCATTGCGGCTAGGGGAGCAGAATCCTGCAATAACAATGCAACTCCCTTGGGTACCATAAAGTTTGACGGTAGAGAATATGGGAGCCATTCCTAGGCAAAGGAGAATGTTGTGATCCTGGGCAGGAAAACCATATGTTACAAGTACCCATAACAATACCAAGGAAAAAAACACATTATTTCTGGGTCACTTATGCCTAGACTCGTTCATGGAAGTCTAGAATATAGCCCACTAAAGTGACTGTACGTATATTAGATGTATAGCAAATGGCATGTCTGCACCACATGAAGAAAATCTTGATGGAGCAAATAGATTTAAATTATTGAGGGCTAGCTTCTTCACGAAATTATTTTCAAATACCTACCTGAACTCTACTGAACTCTTGCAAGTATTTATGATCATCACTACACAGTTAATCACATAATTGTTCTAGAATAGCCTGAATAGCAGGTCTGAATTCCTAGCTCAACTGTGGGTATCTTACCTTATGCTTCCTTTTACAAGAAGACTTCTACACCAAGGTTAGCACATAATTTATTCCACATTCATCCCATAAATGATTCTTGAGAGGCTACTGATTTCTAGGCAATATACTCAAAGCTCAGCGTACAAAGATGATCAAAGATGATCCTTAAAGAGAGCATATGATTTGAGGTCTTTTGTCCCTATCACACTTGACACAGAACTCTAGCATAGGCAAATGTGATCTACCAAGTGAACTGCATCTCCAAATACCAGTAGTGTTGTTTCTAGGTGCAGTTTAGTTTGCCTATCCAGAAAAAATCAGAATTTTCCTCCTGTTGAAGCCAAAAGGCTATTAATCCAGATCCCATTGAATTTGCAGTCGGTTACATTTCTGATGGAAGCATTCATATGCAAATGAAAACCCATGAAAAGATAGCCAGATAATTCAAATTGTTGCTGAAATATGAAAAGTGGGATGTAAAAATGTCCATCCATCCATGTTTACTAGGTTCCACTAAGGATCATCAAGAGGGTAAGTGTTCTTTAAAAGCTTAAATAAGTCATGCCTTAAACATCTGACAACATTCTAATAGGTCTGGGTTCAAAAAGGAGCTCTTATATGACTTTCTACTGCCACAGGGCTGTAGGAATCAGTCCCTGGTCAAATCAGTCAAGTTGCTCAAAGGAGGTTCATCTTTGATCCACCATCTTGTCCCCTTTATCTTTTCTTGCATTAAAAACAAAAGGTGATTTTTTTGACAAATGTAAAGTCATTTTGATGATCCAAAACAATGAACAAATAGTTTGTGAAAGTTGGCAGTTCTTTGTACTCTCTAGAGACTTAATGGTGCAAGTTAAATGACACCATCACATTCACTACCGACAAATACCATTTGGAAAGCATCTATGGCATTATGAGCATACTAACAGAAAATTGATCTTAATCTACGTTCATGTTCTTCTATAAGATTTAAGACTTGGGAATGCCTGCTGGCTGAGTCAGTAGAACATGCGACTCGTGATCTTGAGGTTGTGGGTTCGAGTCCCATATTGGGTGCAAAGGTTACTTAAAAATGAAATCTTAATAAATAAATAAAAGTGTTAAGACAAGATTCTGAGAAAAGATTTAAACAATTTCAAGATATAAAATCATAATCTACTCTTACACATTCCAAACATATATTTGAAGGAAATACAGGTGCTGCAATCAGACTGTTGCTCTTGTTCAACTTATCAGAAATTGGAGTGGCAAAAGGGAAAGTTTCAAGATCACACCATTCAAGATTGTTAGCACCTAGTTTAATACTCTGCAAAGTGTGATGCTCCTCAGTGTCCTTTTATTTGATACAATGTATTAGTTCATAGTTTCAAGTGTTTTTAGAATTCTGGTGCTCTGTGCTTTGGTGACTATCACCTGTCATCCATCAAATTTGAAAAGCCTGAACCTGGGATAAGGTCTTAGCCTCTCCTTCTTTGGCGTACCCAATCCTTCCCCCCACACCTAGTGATTTTACTTGTTGAATATCTCTCAAATCCAGCCACTTCTCATAGTCTCCATCACCCATTCCTTAAACTATATTTTTGCTCGGTTTATGGTAAGAAACTCCTAACCGGTTTCCCAGAATCGACTTTTCTTTTCTTGCTGTCCCTATCATACTATAGCCAGAGTTGTCATTTAAAAATGCAGATAATTCCCAATTTCATCCAGTCATCTCCTTGCTTAATACCCGTCAGTGTCTTCCTGTTTCTCTTAGAATGAAAGCCCAATCCGTACCAGGGCTACCGTATGCCACATGTTCTGGTTCCTTCCTGCCCCTCCACCCTCCCATCATATTGCTTCCCTTCCACTGTGGGCACATCAGCACTGTCTCTTTAGATGGTGGAAAGGCACCATTCTCCTTCTAGTCCCCGCCTCCTTGCACATGCTGCTCTGGCCCCAGCTCCTACAGCTTGTGAATTCCATGTCTTCTCAACTAAAGTCTTCCTGATCTTCTAGACTCCATCAGGTCTCCCTGCTACTTCTTTCCTACTACCACGAAACATCCTTTGCCAAGACTTAAGTGAGTGTGTAACATTTTTATTTTTGAGAAAATATCAGTTGTACTGATTGTTCTCGTGTCTTCCTGAAGGATGAAACTGCATCTGTTTTTTGCTTATCAAAACAAGACATGATACCATATACCAGTCATTCAGTGCTTGTTGAATTAATGGAAGGTTCCGCTTTCTGTTCTTTTCATCTATAATCCACAAGTTCATAGCAGTGAAAGCAACAATAAAAATGAAAATAAAAAGAAAAATTGACTGGCTGGCTCGAGCATCACCCTGCCACAAATGGTCAGAAATAATTAGTATGGCAAATACTGTCATATCTTTTACGGCAGAGAAGGTGAGGTGAAGAATATAAGGGAATCAAGATTAACTGCTCTCAGAAACTATGAAAGCAGGACTCCACCATTAGTTGTACTAGCAAAGGACTTTTATTCATCTACTCACTGCAGCAGACACACTCCCAACGCTGTCTTATGCGTAAAAATATTTATTTAGGATATTTGAGCCACAGCTTATTTCAGAAACATATCTAGAAAATATACAAATATACAAAGTCTTGTGACACAGTGGCTAAAATTGATTTGCAGCTCTTATTCATTTCATGGGAACAGAGTCGTAATTACAAAAGTTAAAAATCATGTCAAAGTCACACAGCAATATAGCCAGTTTCTTTTGCTTTTAGTAAGTATTTCTGTTAATTTTATTTCATTGCTATTTGTGAGCTTCATTTTACTTTCAGGCAGCTTTAAAATACTGAGCTAAATATTGAAATTATAGGGAAAGATAAAGTGTCACATCCCATGATTTTTAACAAAGTCCCATTATTATCTCTCTAGGAATATCTATCCTTTCGCATCTGTGTCAGACTGTGTAGTCCTGGCCATCTGTGATGTGCAGAGAGTGGAAGGTTAAAAGCTTATATTTAGCAACAGGATGTATCTGTGGTTAGGCACGTTAAGTTTAGTGGACAATAAAAAATTAAATATACCTTTCTTAAAAGAAAAGGAAGTTTTATATAGACTGTTAAAGTGCCTTTGAGCTCCTATTATCTCTCTTGTTTATGGATCTTAGAATATAGCTCTGTTTTTTATTTTTTAAACTTTCCCTAAAAAGAACATTTGAAACTCTCTTTCATTCTTTGTGAATTATGCGGACTGGTATTCCAGGAAGGGGAAAGTAAGATGTGCCTATTTAACTTAAAGCAAAGTGTCCTCCTTTTATCGCATATATTACAAGAATAAGCGTCCAATCAATGACTGGTCATCTGCGACACTGCTCGCAAATAAACTAGCTATTTGCTGTCTTTTTTGCAAGTCAACCTTCCCTACTAACAATGATGTGAATGGACTTGGGCCCCAAGGAAGGAGGCCCCGCAAAGACATTTATGATGTCCTCTTATGATTTCAGTTAAGAATGCAAATTGCACATCCGACTTTGAGGAATACTTTGCCAAAAGAAAACTGGAGGAGCGCGACGGCCACGCAGTCAGCATCGAGGAGTACCTTCAGCGCAGTGACACAGCCATTATTTACCCAGAAGCCCCCGAGGAGCTGTCTCGCCTTGGCACGCCAGAGGCCAATGGGCAAGAAGAAAATGGTGAGGCTGTAATTCATTTTTAGCCACTACACTGACCTCTGCAGCTGTTACAATTACAAATGCACTACATGCCTGGGTGTTTACCTTAAAATTTGAAGAACAGCTGCAGAGGCATGGAATTTCACGAGCAAAGATTAGAACTGTAATTTTAGGGTATTGTGAAATTTTTTTGTCAGCAAATTTGTGTCCTTTGTACATCCAATAAAGAACAAGAACAATTAGAGCCTATTTCTAAGAGATAAAAATATCGAAATTGATTCCAATGTTTCTGAAATATTTCACTTTGGAGGGACAAAAAAAAAAAAAAAGTTGAGAAAGAGTGACCCCTCGCCTTCTCTTTCTTCTTTACTGACACCTGAAAAAGCTCTGGCCGGCTGTGAATTCCCGAGTCGCATGTGACCAAAGGTTTTTGCCACGAACTGTCAGTCACCTAAAGAGAATCTCCTCATTTATCAGCTGTTTAAATTTCCCCCCCCCAAAGCGCCAGTAATTAATTAGCTTCCCAGCGCGGTGTGAGGCGCTTCCGACAAGTCTGCGCCGGGCGTGCGAGGGGACCGGCGCGCGCGGAGGCCGAGCGCAAGGAGGGCGCTCTCGTGGAGCAGATTGCGGCGATTCCTGTCATACCAGCCCGGGCAGGCAGCCCATTAGCTGCCATTGATTTACTGACCTTTTGGCCTGCTTCTCTCCCTCTCGTCTCTCGGCTACAGACCTGCCACCTGGAACTCCAGATGCTTTTGCCCAACTGCTGACCTGCCCCTACTGCGACCGGGGCTACAAGCGCTTGACATCCCTGAAGGAGCACATCAAGTACCGCCACGAGAAGAACGAAGAGAACTTTTCCTGCCCTCTTTGTAGCTACACGTTTGCCTACCGCACCCAGCTCGAGCGGCATATGGTGACGCACAAGCCAGGGACAGATCAGGTGGGGGGGTTGGTTTTAAGTGATTTCTTTCTATAATAACCCCTTAGAGAAACGATATTGCTTTGATTGGCAATCATTATTAATTTTTCATGGCATTTTGAAGATGCAGATCTTTTAATGGTAATAGCTTTAATTGAGGTCTAAATGATTTTTTGATGGTCTCTTCTAATATGATTTAATAGTCTTATGTTCACGATCGAATGAGTGTGTTAATTTCTAATTTAGAAATTTTATTTGCACTTTAACTTGACTTTAGTTTCATTTTTATGTTCCACAAAAAGTGAATGAAATCGTAGCGTTTTAATTATACATTATTAAACATCTCAGCAATTTTAATTCCATTTTTCACCTAGTTTTACTCAGAAATTTTTTTTTCATATAGGATCTAAGTCAGAGTAAAAAAAAGTGTGTATTTCTTTCGTTTGTCACATAACACCTTCAGGTACTTAGAGTATTTTTACAAGCTGCTACTAGTTTCTGAAATCTAATTAAGTGTTTTTTAAAAAACTCAAAAAGGCATATTACACGTCTGTATACATATAAAATAAACCGGATTGATGCTACGATATTGGACGTACATTTAAAATGATCCCTTTTGATTTGCATGCCTATGGCTAAACGTTAAGCTTGTTCTGCCTCCTTTGGTCGATTTGTGTTAAAAATAAAAACTCTGTCTTGAACAGGTAAGCATAGCTTCTTAAATCCTTAAAATGTTTGAATAGGATTGATTCACAGTGTCCCTTACATGTTTTAGCAAAACCGCTCTTTCTGTCCTCCTGGGAAAACTGACTGCAGATTGACCTTATGTGTTTGAATGGTAACAGAAATGGTGTGCCTGAAGCCCCAATAACTGGTCTTACGGATCTGGAAGCCTCCTATTTAAGCCTCGCTACCGTATTTGTTTTAAAAAACGATTAAACAGGATTCTATAACATTCTTACATTTCTTTTTTCTCGTGGGCATTATTTTCTTTGAATAAGGAAAATGAGGATAACCAAAGCTAATCAAGAAATGGTGATGATACTATATTATGGAATTTTTCTACTGTAAAAGGACAGCTCAGGAAAATCATTCCATTGGGATCGGATTGGGCTTATCACCTGAACGTTTTTCGAAGTTCAGTTACAAAAGCTATGCTTGCATAGTTACACTTATGTAACAGTTTATCTCCCCTTGCTTATAGGCACAAAAACTCAAGGAAAAAAAAAAGTGCCTAGATATTTATCTAGCATAACTGCTTTAAATTTCACATGCAGAAGTGCGATTGTGTTGGCGCATTATGAATGGTAGCTTTGGTGTTGAAAAGTCCCCTCATTTGCTCATGGCATTTACAATTAGTAAATTAAAATGATTGTATCATATTAACAGTGGCACAACTAAAGTTTATAGTAGTCCTCTGAGGGCTGTGGGGGGAGACAAAGCAGCTGTTGCTGTTTGTTTATGCAACTCAGCAACATATGAGCGCTGGTCCCTCAATGGCGCTCGGCGGGCTGGGCTCCGCTTGATCTTTGAAGGTTGCTGCTGTTTGAACAAACCTCCCTGTGTCCCATGTAACACCATCTGTCTCACTAGGAATGTGGGAAGATTCAGCACACCCTAGCAGTTGTCATACCGTTTCTGTGCTGTCTTTTTGCAAAAGGCTTTTGTGTCATTGCTGCTTGAAAAAGGCTGACCTCCTACCTTGAGCATCCAGAGTGGATGACTGTATTTTTTTTTTTTTTTTAGAATTCTAAGTCACAGTGCTTTTTTTCTCTTGTTCAAAAAGGTCAGCTGTGTTTGATTATATCTTTGCTGCTTTTAACTTGTCTTTTCAGCAAACTTTTTTTTTCTTTTTTGTCCCTACTCCCTAGCACACTACTAAAAAGGAAAATGAAAAGTCGTTGAAGTCTTTCCTACTGGCCTGTGATAAAACTGCTCGAGCAGCTATAACCCAAGATGTTGTCTCTTACATTTGATAATGAATCAAATCTGATATGCAACACATCAGGAAAAACAGGGTTTACATTTGCTACGAGCACAGTGAATGGGATATTTAAACATGCTTATCGTGTAATGAAATATTTATAGTCAAGAATTTTTTTGTGTGTAGGCATGCTTTTTTTTTCTTCTTTAAAATTGATATTGCTTCAGCATAAGCTATACTTTTACCCTGATACAGAAAATTTGATAAAATTAGTTCTTTGCCTGGGGAGTTTTTTTGGAGGCTACTTAGAATTTTTCAGGATACTATTTATTTTTTTCCTTGACAAAACAGTTGCATTGCAACAGGGAATCTTCAGATTTTAGAATGTGCAGTAAACACAGAGAACCACAAACATCTTTACAATTATACTTTCTCATCTCCAAAGGCTCAAAGAAACATTTTGGAAAAGAGACTACAGAGATAATTCTAAAGCAAGTGTTGGATGCGCATGTGAAAGCACTTTTTTTTATTTGTTCCAATTTTATTGCCAACATTATCACTTTTATTGCAACTCTGAAAGACTAGGCAAATAAATAAACATGCACTCAAACCTTTTGGCCTGTCTGAAAAATGGAGGCCTTTTAAAAATATTTGTAACAAATTTCCTTTGTTCCTCCCGCACAAAACTGATGTCAGTCTTTCCCCTTTTATAGCACCAAATGCTGACCCAAGGAGCAGGTAATCGCAAGTTCAAATGCACAGAGTGCGGCAAGGCTTTCAAATATAAACACCATCTGAAAGAACACCTGCGAATTCACAGTGGTGAGTAGCAGAGGTGCTGGTGCTCACATTTGCATTTTGTTTCATTAGGGGAGTTTTAAAAGATTGTTTAAAACTTACACAATCCTGTTTGTAGCTTTCTGGAACTACCCTTTTATTTCACAAACTACGTGTGCCTGCTTTGCCTTCGTGAGATCTACAGTACCACCAATGGCATGATCTTATAAAAAGAAAAGCAATGTTTAGACTTCCTAAAAATTGCAAATGCTTCGATTTATTACAAAATCTAGAAGCTCCTTTTTTGTCCTTTCAAACGCTCTTCTACAGATTAAATATTTTTGACCTGAAGAAACTCAGCTGGCAAATTCTGAAAGGTATTCATTTTTGGTACCTAACCATGAAAGAAAATGTTGAAGAATTTTGGATGAGAGCTTTTGTATGATAAAGGTTCCTTGATTCCTGGGAGCTGTATATTACAGAACAACAACCGACCACTGAGATTTCTTCTTTATAACTATTTTGATAGCTCTGCCAAGCATTTTATTACCAAATTGGATGCTATTCAAAGGACTAGTTGGATTGGTAGAATCAATGGAATCTCTACAGAGTTGATTAAAGCCATGGCTACACTTCCCCTTAAATACTGTGACATCTTTATTGTGCTATTGACCACACATTAATCTGACACTCTGTTTAAATAGGAGGCTGCCGATGGCAAGACAAGATTTGGGATCTTGGCTGAAAAAGGCATAGATAGCCCTCACCTTCCTCTGCTAACATCTTGAATTATGTTCTCTCAGGGTAGATAAAGCCGAGAAACAGTTATGGCCACATAATTCTAAGCTAAGCACCTAGAATGTAGAGGTACCCCATTGTGTTCCTTCCATTTGGTTTCACAGATTCTTGTATCGGTAGACAATCACAATCGTTACCCAGTTGAAGAAATGTAATGTTTATTTTGATTATCATTTTAGGTGAAAAACCGTACGAGTGCCCAAACTGCAAGAAGCGTTTCTCCCATTCTGGTTCCTACAGTTCACACATCAGCAGCAAGAAATGTATTGGTTTAATCTCTGTAAATGGCCGAATGAGAAACAATATCAAGACGGGTTCTTCCCCTAATTCTGTTTCTTCTTCTCCTACTAATTCAGCTATTACCCAGTTAAGAAACAAATTGGAGAATGGAAAACCACTTAGTATGTCTGAACAGACAGGCTTACTTAAAATTAAAACAGAACCACTAGACTTCAATGACTATAAAGTTCTTATGGCCACACACGGGTTTAGTGGCACTAGTCCCTTTATGAATGGTGCACTTGGAGCCACCAGCCCCTTGGGAGTTCATCCGTCTGCTCAGAGTCCAATGCAGCACTTAGGTGTAGGGATGGAAGCCCCTTTACTCGGATTTCCCACGATGAATAGTAACTTAAGCGAGGTACAAAAGGTTCTACAGATTGTGGACAATACGGTTTCCAGGCAAAAAATGGACTGCAAGGCTGAAGAAATTTCCAAGTTGAAAGGTTATCACATGAAGGATCCATGCTCTCAACCTGAGGAACAAGGAGTTACTTCTCCTAATATTCCACCCGTAGGTCTTCCAGTAGTGAGTCATAATGGTGCCACTAAAAGTATTATTGACTATACATTAGAAAAAGTCAATGAAGCCAAAGCTTGCCTCCAGAGCTTGACCACTGACTCAAGGAGACAGATCAGTAATATAAAGAAAGAGAAGCTACGTACTTTAATAGATTTGGTCACTGATGATAAAATGATCGAGAACCACAACATATCCACTCCATTTTCTTGCCAGTTCTGTAAAGAAAGTTTCCCTGGCCCCATTCCCTTGCATCAGCATGAACGTTACCTTTGTAAGATGAACGAAGAGATCAAGGCAGTCCTGCAACCTCACGACAACATAGTCCCCAACAAAGCCGGAGTTTTTGTTGATAATAAAGCCCTCCTCTTGTCATCTGTACTTTCTGAGAAAGGAATGACAAGCCCCATCAACCCATACAAGGACCACATGTCTGTACTGAAAGCGTATTATGCTATGAACATGGAGCCCAATTCTGATGAACTGCTGAAAATTTCCATTGCTGTGGGCCTTCCTCAGGAATTTGTGAAGGAATGGTTTGAGCAACGAAAAGTCTACCAGTATTCAAATTCCAGGTCACCATCACTGGAAAGGAACTCCAAGCCGCTAGCTCCCAACAGTAACCCTCCCACAAAAGACTCTTTATTACCCAGGTCTCCCGTAAAGCCTATGGACTCCATAACGTCACCATCCATCGCAGAGCTCCACAACAGTGTGACGAATTGTGATCCTCCTCTCAGGCTAACCAAACCTTCCCATTTTACCAATATTAAACCAGTTGAGAAATTGGACCACTCAAGGAGTAATACTCCCTCTCCCTTAAATCTTTCCTCCACATCTTCTAAAAACTCCCACAGTAGTTCTTACACTCCAAACAGCTTCTCTTCTGAGGAGCTCCAGGCTGAGCCTTTGGACTTGTCATTACCAAAACAAATGAAAGAACCCAAAAGTATTATAGCCACAAAGAACAAAACGAAAGCTAGCAGCATAAACTTAGACCATAACAGTGTTTCTTCATCATCTGAAAACTCAGATGAGCCTCTAAACTTGACTTTTATCAAGAAGGAGTTTTCAAACTCAAATAATCTGGACAACAAAAGCACTAACCCAGTGTTCGGCATGAACCCATTTAGTGCCAAAACTTTATACACTGCTCTTCCTCCACAAAGCGCATTTCCCCCTGCCACTTTCATGCCACCAGTCCAGACCAGTATCCCTGGGCTACGACCATACCCAGGACTGGATCAGATGAGCTTCCTACCACACATGGCCTATACCTACCCAACTGGAGCAGCTACTTTTGCTGATATGCAGCAAAGGAGAAAGTACCAGCGGAAACAAGGATTTCAGGTAACGAGACCTACTCTTTTGCTCTGAACAGAGGAGACCTTGAAAATTATACTACACTGTGTATGTGCATGCGGGGGGGGAGGGAGAGTCTTAGTGAGAAAAAAAAATCAAGTGTTGCGTTTTCAGCAGACACGGCAGAGTTGGTTTTCACTTGAACCTCAAACCGGCTAGGCTAGACAAGCAAATGGAGAATCAGTGGAACATGGAGCCGTGGAAACACAGCTGCCTTACAAAAGATAAAGAGCTTCAGACTTATTTTTGAGGTTTATTTAGATTGATCTGTATGCTTTTAGAATTATACGGCGCTAACGGTATTTGACAGGACTTCCATAGAGGCTAAAGGTTAGCGTCTAGACCAGTCCCCTACTTGTGCAAATGTTCACAGTTCACAATCTGCGATAAGACATGTGTGAATCTGATATGTACTTGGTTTTATAGAAAATAGTGTATTTTGGAGAGCATTTTAAAGCATATCTTGTACATTCCACTTGACTTCTGATGGACTTTTCAAACCAGTAAATAATTTACGGTTTTCCAATCCAAAAGCAGGTATGTTTTAACAACATGGAGTATAATCTCTGTTTGCAAAATAGGAGCATAAGTAGCCATGCACCTCTGTAACAGCTGTTCCAGGCTTCCAATTTACAGTACATCTGCCCTCTTTGTAAATGTATTTAAGCCTATTTAATCTCCTCTAATATTAATTAGTGCAAACGTAGTCTAAGAAAACGGAACTGTGAGCTAGCGAATGGAAATGTATGTTATCATGCAAGTTTGCACTCCTTTGGATCAAGACAAAATAAATATCAAGAAATTTAATAATTTACTGATCCACATTCATTATTGCTCAATGCTGAAGGCTGTTTTAACATAGATAGAACATTGATAAAAAGTGTTATTAATATTCCCTATTTCAAATTAGAAAATTAAATATAAAAATATAGCTTGAGGCCTTTAGTTGGTAGACATACATTTAAATAGATTGCATAATAATAACATTTTGTACCTAAATATAAAATTCAATTAAAATGGGGTTTCTACAGCTACAGATCATTTCTAAAGTTAACCACACTGAGAAATACACAAATTCTGATGTTTGATTTTCACTTATGGATATTTCCTGATATAAAGAAAAATGAGGATTTTAGAAAATTTTATGTTTTTCTCACCTTCAGAGTTGACCATTTTTTTACCCTTAAAAAACAATGAGCTCTACCATCTAGGGTGGAGGAGGTGTGTATTTTGGTTGAAATGTGAGACCTCATACATTGTTCATGGAAAGTAGTAGTTTTTTGGGTTGTCTTTTTTTTTTTCTTTCTCTTTTTTTTTTTAAATGAGATCGATCAATAGCAAGCACTTTTGAGGTCCTCCAAATGTCAGCCTATGTGAAGTTGTTTGGTGTAAACACAAAGAGAAGAGACTGTGTTGAACTATGTGATTATATCACAGGGAGAATTGCTTGATGGAGCACAAGACTACATGTCAGGCCTAGATGACATGACAGACTCCGACTCCTGTCTGTCTCGAAAGAAGATCAAGAAGACAGAGAGTGGCATGTATGCATGTGACTTATGTGACAAGACATTCCAGAAAAGCAGTTCCCTTCTGCGACATAAATACGAACACACAGGTATGAGTGACTTTGACTAGCTAGTTAGAGCTTCCCGGCCTGCTGTACATTTCATAATATTTAATGAGTACACTTGTGCGACATAAGATGTAGCATATGCTGATACCTTCAACAAGGAAGAAATAATGCTTTTGCCTAGCTCCGTAGGACTTTTTTGTTGCCTGTTTATTGGATCATTCATGTGTTTATGAGTGTGCTTGTCTTCATATCTTTCAAGTTAATCTGTAAGCCAAATTCACAGATCCTATCAAAGGTGTATTTAAGTGTCCAGGGCCATGAAATGGCACGACACTAGCCAGTTATTGAAAACATGTTCAAATTCTCAAGTTGCAATGACTGTATGTAAAAATTTAATGAAAAATTCAGTCAGTGATGTATTAGATTTATCAGCCGAACTTCAAGGAAGCTGCGACTTGGAGGTGGTTCTGTTTGGTCTTATAAATTGGCCATTTTTTTTAATACAACGGAAGTGTTAGTACTGTGAGAGAAAAAGGTATAAGTAAAGTAATATGCCAAATGAGCTACTGAAACTACTTCTATTTGGAAGACTGAAATAAAACTTTCTAAATTTAATTAGCTTATTTCCAATTCATGCATTACTAATTAGGAACAATTATACAGAGTTGACAAGATAGCAGCCTAGTTCTTCCCTATAAGTAGAGAGATAGTGGGTTCATTTTTTAAAAGAAAGGCAAAGACCATCATGTGAAGCAATGTTGGTTCCCACAATCCGAGATCCGACCTGCAGCTCCGTGGTGGAGCTGCACCTGTGCTCGCTCCCTCCCTCTTCTTCCTTCCTCCACCTTTACCCACAAAGCAACTCAGCCTCACCTCCCAGTTCCAGCTTTTCTCCTCTAGAAATTTGGCATGCTGTACTGGCCCTAGATGGGAAAAGAAAGAGTGTAGGATCTCAGTGAAAATATTGGCAGGGGGAAATTATATAAAAACTCCCTTTTTAAGCAAGAAAGTCTAGGATCAAACATTTTACTGTGGAGTGAAAAAATTAGCCTAACGGTGTTTTTTGAGGAAAAGTGGTGAAGAGACAAAAAAAAAAAAAAGATAAAAGAAGAAAAGGAAATGTGAGTACTATCTGCTGTATTCTGGCTAAGTATGTGGCTTTTTAGTGATTGAAAACTATCCTTGGGGAGCACTCCTCCTCCTCCTCTTCCCTCTTCCCTCACTGGGCATGTGTGGGAGGCAGCCTGAGAGAGGGAGGAAGCTGGGGGTGTAGTAGATGCTAAGGATATTTGTGAAGAGAGCAAGGTTGGTAAATAACAGTACCCCAGAAATCTCTCTTTCTTCAACCATCTGGTATTGTTATTATTTTAAAAGTTCAGTTAATGATACGTTAAAGACAACCTAGTTTGAAAAGCAAATCCCAATAATTTCTATACTTGTGTGATATAATGCCATGTTTGAAACACCAAAATTTTCCTAATTTTGTCTTTTATCAGAGATATCTAGAGATGTTTTCTTTAGTACCAAGTCCTATTTAAATATTTATGAAGATATTTTCATATCTAAATTTAATATTTTAATCAACCTCAAATATATTTTGTATTTCATTATTCAGCTACAATAGGCACATCACTGAAGGCATCTTTCCCTCTCTGATTGGTTTTATTATATGACCATATGCAAACTCTATCATTTACTACATGGTGAGTGTAAAACTTTTATTTTAGTGAGGGCTATCATACATATTGACATCCCGTCAATATCTTTATTTCTTATAAATGAGATAGTCCATAAACTTCATAGGCAAATATATAGCCGAGAGACCCAAAAGTTGACAAACATAAATATGCATAATTAATTTGAAAAATATGCTGTATTTATAAAAATAAAAATAAAGTGTTCTGGTTCTTTAAGATGTGAGAAGATCTGCTGCCTAGAAGTAATGTATAGCCACGAGATTCTAACCATCCAATGATTCTTTAAATGTGTGATTAATTACCCTCCCGTTGGCTTCCTAGCCTGTCAAGTTTCCAGTGTGTTAACTTTTTGGTCTCTTGCCCAAACATCTCATGACATTACTACTGTCAATGTATTAGGTTCCATCACCGTGAAGTTCTTCGTGAATTTTCTAGCACTGTGATGTATGTAAAAAATTAGTCCATTTTCCTTCCCTAATTGGGCCCCAGAAGCCTTTTATTTGTTTATATTAAGTACTAGTCATACTTTGAGGATGTACTAATGTGAAAATTGTACATGAGAACAGTCTCTGGGTTGATTGATTCTAAAATTGGGAAATGAAGTTGAATCATCATTTGATTATGTGCTGATTTTACAAATGTGTCGTTGATAAAGTGTGTTTGTTACACCTGTCCACAATTTAACATACAGAATGGCTGAAGTTAAGAAGGGAATTGTGAGGTGTTTTTTCTTGAGATCTTGTGCTCTTTTATCTTGACCTGTTTAATTGATTTCCTAGGCAGACACCAAAGACATAATGCTTAATTTTCCTTATCAGTGGCGTATTGCTTGCTTGCTTTTCCTGGGGCCTGGACTGGGATCGGCACTGGGAAGTTGACTTCACTGGGATTAATTGTCACAAGTCAGGACGGTGAAACACAAAATCTGAAACTCCTGTTAGGCACTGGCAAGAACTCATTTGTATTCCACTAAAATTTAAATCTGACATTTATTGAGTACTTTCTCTATTGAGACATTGTGGTAGGTACTCTTAAACCTACCTTATTCAGAAAAGTAATAAAAATGTTTCTACTTTTGAGTAGATAAAGTCAAAGTTTTAAATAAATTACCAGTCCATTTTGTTTCTCAATTATATGATAATATTTTTCATACCACAAACCTTCCATTTATTAACTTCAGTTATCATTCTAGCTGTCAGGTGAATCATGAACCTTGAGATTAGGGGAAAAAATTGCCCTAAAAAGTTTTGATTCACTCAATGTCAACTTGGATGTTTTTCTGAATCGTGTTCATGTGGAAATTTAATTCTGGGAATCTTGATTTGAATCAGGTAAACAAAACAAACAAATTGAAAAGAGATGAAATTCCAAGGCAGTTCCTACTTAAATTGAATTTATTAAATACTTACCGGCGACACTTCTGGAGAGTACTAGAATACTTAGTACAAGATATAGGTCAGTCCCCCCATCTCCCCCCAAGTTCTGTCCTTTGCATGGCATAATAGTTGCACATTTTACTCCTTCAGATTGTCAGTTCCTAATGTAGAATTAATGTATTTCTATTATAAGCATGTTGTTTACTATCGATTGAATTCCCCGAAAATTGATCACCTGTAACCGGAATATCTATATAATAGACTGCAGTTTAATGGGCATCCCCATGCATTTCTAACAGGCCTTGAAACTTGTCCTGGAGAGTGTTTGTTCTCTCTCAGGACACTGCCCTGTGTTTTGTTCCTTTGGAAAAGAGAGAGCCATATCAGCTGTGGTCACTGTGATGTTCATTCATGATTGTTCACAGCCGATCCATGAAGTCACCTAACTGTCTCACCTTCTGTGCTCCTGAGCTGATGAGACATCCAAAGGAGGTTGTAGGACAGTTCTACCTATGCATGCTGTAGCAACTAAAGCACCGAGAAATTTTTCATCTATAATCTCTCTTCTTTCCATTCAGATTTACTTCTTCCATGTACTCTGCTCCTTATCTTGCTTACCACTTGGGGAGTTACTGAACGTGTACTGATAAAAATGAATAAAATTAATCTAACATTAATTGAGTGCTTACTACGTGCAGTCCTTGTACTAACCACTTCACCTACGTTACCTCCTTTACTCCTTATGCCTGAGCCACAATTTAGGTCCCCCAAATGACCTCCCTTATACCAACAAGGACCCTGATCCTCAGAGAGGTTAACATGGGTGTGTTGCACAGCTGGTTGTAAAAGATGGATTCGAACCGAGGCAATCAGACCCCAGAGCCCATCTCCCCAGTCTAACACTGCACCATCCTGCCCCCATGAATGAATCACCGCTGTCAGAAACGTCTTATCCTTGCTCCTGAGAGCATCCTTTTCTTTAAGGTCCAAGTACACACGAGAGACCAAATTCCTGCATCGTGACTTGAAGTTTTCTGGAAGGCAGACCTCTATCTTTTTCCCAAATATACTTCTGCTTCCTGTTAAATGACCTTCCCACCACCGTGGTCTTGTCAAATGGAAAAGCAAGCTGTCTTTCCAAACTCTTGGCACTCCATTGGATTTCTCTCTTCTGTTATCCAGTTTCCCTCATTCAAAACACCTTTCTTTAGAGCTAAAAAAGTGGTTCTTGTGTGGTTTGAA
>LNAC01000068.1:3485742-3527571 GCA_002007465.1 Ailurus styani
TATCAAAGATTTTTTAATATACCATTTATCCACTAACACTATTGTGCATTAGAACTGCATAATCCTACAACTCTAGGGAAGAATAAAAATGTTTGGCTTATCCTAAGATTCCTTTCCAAGGTCAAAAAAAAAATCCCACTCCATAATCAAGAGACATGCATTTTAGTAACATCAGATGTATTCTTCTTTTACCCTTATCAAATAGCTACTCTTCCCACACTCAGTTTGAAGTCTAACCTTTTTTTTTTCCCTAGAATAGGGGGTAAGGGGAGGGTGATGAAATGTTGGAACAACTGAACATTCCCGTCCGTTTTCTCCAAAAGCCTTTTGTATTTTGACGGACCTGTGCAATCTTTTCTTTTTTCACATGACACTGTAGGCCTAGGCCTGAAATAACAGGGAAGAGAGATGAGTATCAGGATTTCTCAGCAAGAACTAAGCAAAACATATGTCTTCTTTAGCGTGAATTGGACTGGGGGGGCACATAGTGGGCGGGCTTTGAGGAAGGAAAAAAGAATGGAGTATTTGAATAAATATGAATAAATTTATTAGTTACTTTTCACCGATAGCTCCCTCCCCCCATCAAAAAGGGTTATTTTCTATCTTTCTAAGGGTATAAGCCTTAGTGAAAGCAATCTTAGTCACAAACTTGAGGAAACTGCCCAATAATACGTTTCCACGTATTAGAACTGAAAAATTGTTAACCACGCTTTTGCTCGAAGATGTGTGAGGGCCATTCAGGGGCTGTAGGGCCCTAGATAGACACACAAACAAGTGTGTATATATCTGGAGCCCCACACATTGTAATAAACACAGCTGCATTTATTTGAGTATGTGATCCCATGTACACGTGAAAACATTCAAACAAACACACTCAACAGATTTATTTGATTGTGCAATGGGGCAATTATTCAAATAAACATGCTCGGTGCAATTATTTGAATCTCACATTGCATGTTCATCAATCACAGCACTAAAAAAGGGGGGGTGGGAAACACCAAAGAATTTATGTGGGAAAAAAATATATGTGAAAACAACCTTATTACAGATTTTATAGGGTTAGCCATAGTTATGGCTCCCTCCTTAAATGTAACTCAACTATTCTGTATTCAATGACATTTGTTTCTAATGATTGATTGATTCATTCGCTTGATCATTATATCGGAATGACCACAACCTTCAGATTCACATGATAGCAAACTTTCCAGACCTGAATTGGGTAAAAAGGTGAAATCTCTGTATTTTAAGTGCAGAATAGTTCTTCCTAGGCATCTCACATCAAAGGGACACTGTTTAAATTATTATCACTTTAAATAGCACTCCCATAAATTTAAAAACTTTTATGCCTACAACAAAACATTCCTACATTTGAAGACATTAAAAAAAATCACAGGTGACTCATCTGATCATTTTATATATTAATAAATATTATGACATATATGTGAACACATCACGAATCATATAGATGTATCAAGAGGCAATTTATGCCTCTCTTAAGTATGTACTGACATAACCTAATATACTAAAATGGGAAGGGGCGTTTAGTCACTGAAATATGCATCGTGTAACAAAGATGAAGAAAATACATGGCTTGTGCCCATCATAAAAAAGATTCAGACTGAAGGCTTAGCTTTGGTTTTTATTCAATTAAATTGTTAAACTGTGCACAGTGATTTTTTTTTTTTAGAACTTGAGACATTTGTGATGTTGGCTGTTTAAATCTTTGTTACCTTCGCTGTGAATTGAAATTGTACATATTTAGTAAATCATGCAGACAAAACAAACTTTTTAGACAATATTTTTATTGGAGAGTTTTCTTTTCCTGTATCCATGTTAAAAAAAAAAGACCTCCTTTCCCAAAATAAAAATGTCAATACTAAATTTAAAGAAGTATAAAGGAATGATTGCTTCCTTTAGAGCTAAAAATTTAAATAAACATGGAGATCATTGGCAACCTGTTCTTTTGGGCTAATAGGCCGTGTCCAATTTTTTGGGTCTGATGTTTCAGAGGGCCTCTGTTTCAGGGTTGAAGATGATCTATTAATCTCTGAATTCAACAAATGCTATTGAATAACAGAAATAAAGCCCTCAGCCTTCATTTGTACATGAAATATGGAGCTAGAGGAATAACATTGGGTTGACATGAGGCTGAATATGCCACAAACCAAAACTCTATTTAAAACAGGCACCACCACCCATAATCTAGTATGACATGTTAAAATGCTCCAAAATATTGAAAATATAAAAGGCGCACGACTGTTCCCATTTGGTTTTGAGATGAGTATGACAAAGTTTCTAATAATTTTAGTCAAAGAAAATGATGAGTAAAAAGTACGTGAAGATTAAAGCAGTGACAAATGATCTTTTAAGTGTTCTAATTGGTCTTTCTCATTCATATCTTTGATTCTACAGAAATTGAAAATCCTGATGGTCCTGATTTGTGCACCCATCAGCTTTCTCTCTTTCACTTCACGGAATATGCCTGTTAGATTTGGAATGAAGAATAAGCCCCCAAAATGTTAAAAATAGACTACTGCCCTGGCAGGAAATTTAGTATTGGCAAGCCCAGAACTCAGAAGGAATTGATCTAACATAAGGAAACATTCAAAGAAAGTTTGTGCATTATGATCCTGCTCTGACCATTTGAGAGGAGTCAAATGGAAGGATGAGAGAGAGAGAGAGAGAGTGCACAGGTTTTGCAGAACTTGTATGTGTACTTTGAATACTTAGTGTTAAAAAACAACACGAGAGATTAAAGGAGGTAAAATGGAGTGTTTTTTGAGACATTTGATATATTATATTGTTATCTTACATAAATGGAAAACACTTAAAATGTTGATACTGGACAAATAAAAGATTCTAAAGACAACATTACAAAAAAAACCACTATGTAACTTCTAAGATATGCCAACCAAAAAATAGAAAAAATATTAATTTACATTTACTCTTTTTTATAAGAATCTTAGATTTTAGTTTATGACCTTTCCTTAAAAGAGAATCACGTTTATCCATCCCTAAAACAGTCTTATTATAGGGTTAAGCATATAGTTATGCTTCATTCTTGTTTGGTTTAGGAAAAGAGGAATATAGTCTTCAAACTACTTGGGAATAAAATAGAGATGAATAAAGGAATATAAATTTAGAAAGGAAACTCAAGAACATCCCTACACTCAGAGAAAACATTACGTGTATTTAGTGACCACAAGCAACCTAGTCCTTCGTTTTTACCTCTCTTCTGAAAGATACCACTTCCAACACAAACAATATTTCCCAACCCCATAGTGCAGCCCAGGATTGGTGCAGACATAAAGGGAGAGCACCAACTATTGAATAACCCTCACCACTTCCTGCAGTCCTGAAACATTCAGTGGAGGTCTACCACTTCATTACTGAACATGCTTAGAAAGTGTGAGCTCATAAGTTTCCGGCTGAAGGGACATCTAGGCAAGAGGGAAAAAAGAGAAGTACAAACCACCCTGCCCAACTTGTTTTTAACACTTAAAATGCCATTCCTGGAGAAAGTAGGTCTTAGAAGAAACAGCCTAAAATATGAATAAACACTTCTTTTTTTTCTCTTCCGTAATATAAAGTGTTTTTGTATCATCAAAGACAGTTCCATGAAAAGGAACATTCCACTCACTATAAAATACACGGTGATGGAACATTAAAGAGAAAAATCTTATTGAAGGAGAAGAGTTCTAACCACAATATCTGCTTATTATGTACCACCTTGGTTTTTAAAATGGAAATTAAAATAATGATTCGTACAAATAGTTTTCCAGGAATTGTCGTGATCCCTTGAGTCAGATACTTTCACCTGCAAATCACTCAATAAATATGTTATAAACTCCTTTATGACCTGACCAAATCATAACACACTTTGCGTCTGCATTAAAAGTGTCAAAAATCTTGTTCTTGTTCTTTAATGAAACTCTCCTATGAAATGGGTAGGAAAAGAATCTTTATGTGTATAACACTTAGACAAATAAAAGCAGTTAATCCACCCCTCGCGTCTTACGGATGAGGAAACTGAAATCTACATATCGTTGAGACCACACCGGTTGTTTGTTTCTTTTCCCAAATGATCTGGAAAGCACTTAAGCATAGACTGTCGGAACCCTAGCCTCCTGACGGTGCTCTGTTCAATGTGTCACAGTGAAACACTCCTTCAAATGGCTATGGGAGCTTCAAAAGAAATGAGCTAGTTTCCCTACTTCCTGCAAGAAGTCTGTTCTGGTCCACAAGGACTCTTCACACATGGATGGACTGAAAATAATCTACCTTGGAAAGGCTGTATTACTCTGATCACATCATCATCTGAGGGCTGTTAACTACTCCTGGACTAGCATCTCCTCTGAGATTCAGAGAGTCTCAATTTTGACAAATGCTCCTTAAAAATTACTAACTATTGTTCTTCCATTTTTTGCACTTGTTTTGTCCAAGACTTTTGACAGGGCTATGTCCATTGAGGAGCTGTGGCTCCATCAAGCCTCTCCAACCAGTTCTCAGCCTGAACCCACTTCTTTGTGAGTCTTTTTCTAGTCATGGCTCTTCTGCATCTCACGTGTGTTGACCAGAGGTGGTCGGAGGAAGAAACAAGGCAGCAGAATACCAAGAGCAGTAGGAGATTCATATATCTGCAACAGAAATGTGAAATAAACTGAAATAGATGCAGGAAGGAAGGGAAGAAGGAAGAAAGGGAGGGAGGGAAGGAGGAAAGAAGAAGGGAGGAAAGAAGGAAGGAAAGGAGGAAGAGAAAGGAAGGAAAGGAGGAGGGAAGGAATGAAAGAAGGAAGGAAGGGAGGGAGGGAGGGAGGAATGGAGGGAGGGAGGAAGGAAGAAAGGAGGAAGGGAGGAAAGAAAGAGCATGGAGAGGTCAGAGATATTCTCTCATCTGAAGCCTTGGCTTTTAAAATTCTGGGACTCAGAATAAGAGCCCAAGTCATTCCATGGTCACTAATGGAGCTGAGCCCAGAAGCCAGTACTCCATAGATAGTTTGATTGCTTCTATTGATGCTTCTAATACTTTCACGACTCTTCTAGTCTATTGTATTTAGTAGTCCTAAGAATAATACTAATAAACAGCAGTTACAACATTGATAGCTGGTCCATTTTCTGAGTGACCAGCATGTGTAAGGCATGCAGAGAGGTAGTATAGGATATGCAGAGATAAATGAAGTAGGACTACTGGCCTCAGGTTTCTTGTAATCTGTCAGAGACAGACGTACACTAAGAGCTAGAATACAGTTCCGGGTCCCAAAGGGACGGATATGAAAGTCCCAAACATGCCCTCTCCTACACCATGGCGTTTTTTCGATTTAAGCACAAAATCACACCATTCCCTCAATAGCACGCATATTGTTGAATGACACTATATGAAAAGCACTTTTCTATGTCCTAGGAATACAATAATGAACAAACAATAGCCCTACTTCAGGGGCTCTATATTTTAGGGGAGATGGTAGAGAGCAAAATGGTTGATTGACATGTTGAAACTACAAGATGATCTGAAAGTGGCTGTGATGGAATTGGGGGACAGGCAACCTCAGCCTGGGGGGGTCAGGAGGGGAGTGCCAGGAAAAGTCTCTCTGAAGCAGCAGTGTTTAACACGAGCTGGAAGGATGAGAAGTGAGCCATGAGAAGATCTGGAGGGAGAGTGTTCCAGGAGGAAGGACCGGAAGCTACACAAACCTGAGAGAGGTTGGCTTTTTGAGAATAAAAAGGCCAGTCTAAGTGAGCACAGCAGAAAAGTGAAAAGAGCGGAAGATGAAGACGGGGAGAGAAAACATTTGCTAGGCCCCGTGAATGGTTTATCATGTGATCTCTTATGAATCAGCACTCAAGAACAACTTCAGAGATAGGATTTCAGAGAATTTTAAGGAGGGAGACCTGTTAGGTTTTTTGGTCCAATGTCATGTTTCCACGGGTGAGAAAGCGGAGTTTATGAATCCGTGAGGTTTACCTGTGGGAGTCAGAAGACTCACAGGCTATTATTCCCAGTGAATAGAAATGCACTTAGCAACCTGTCTGTGGCCTTTTCACAATTCCTTCCCCTGTCAAATGCACAGTGACATTCTATGTCCCTCTGACTTTAGAATGAGAGAAATCTCATTTCTCAGACTCCCACAAGACCACCTGCCTTGTGTCTGGTCACAGGCAGCTCTGTCAGCCTGAAAAACGGAAATCGTTTGGGCCAAAGAAAGTTTGTATTTTGGAAACGAAAGCCCTCGATGCGGCAAACAGCCCACCACGGTGGCACGTCACCCTGGAAGCATCTCCCCGCCCCCCCCAACGGCGTGTCCCGGCACAGTCCCCACAGTTGCCAGTTTGCTCCAAACAGCTGTGCTAGAATCAGCCATGAGCAAGGGCCCCAGCCATTTCCCCTTCTCCTGAACTTCTGAAAAATACAAAAACTCGCCGAGCGGAGAGAGAAGCCAATAAGAAGTAAGGAACGTGCAGCAGGTGGTACCATCTGTGCCCGGCTCATTCCAGCCAAAACAATCTGCTCCCTAGAGCTCCCAGTTGTGGGGAAGAGAAGAGAATCTGACAGTGGTGGAGCCGGGGAGGGGGGTGTAGGAGGGCAAGTGCCGAGACTGTTATTCAAACGTTCAGCTGGGTGGGAAGTAGATTATTGGTGCCAGTGAACTATTATCTCTCTCCTTTTCTCTTTACAACCACTGTGGGAGATTCCTCCAAAGTCTCGCTAAACTGGCAAGGATCAGATCCCACACCTGTGAGACAGACATGGTGGCATCACTGCGAGTCCGTCACCACTGAGATGGGAGGGACAAACATTCCACAGCGAGACTGGGGAGCGCAGCCCACCCCAAGATGGAAAACAAGGGGGGAAGGAGGGAGCTTATGTTTATTTTATTCTATTTTCCTAGCAACCAAATTCTCTTCCTGTCTCCTGTTTGTTCTTTGAAAATGATCCACGGTTTAGAATGGGCTTGTGTTCCTCATGCCTGATTCCCCAGGTTGGCGTTTTCTGAAATAAAATCCTTTCCCTTGATGGACTTCCTTGTGAGGAGCAAATCTCTTCTGGCACGCTTACAACCATGGGATGCATAAATGCAAGCAATTCAAAGATAGATCAAATTGTCTGTAGCAATAACTTGTCCTTAATAGAGTAACAGAGAGACAGGGCCCCGGCTTTTCACAGATGGAGGAGATGGCAGTGATTCAAGGGGCAGAGAAAGACCTGTCTACTGAGAAAGAAAATCTTACCCACTGCAAAATGCCCACCAGCACTTCAGGTTAAGGTACTGTCTCCAGAAAGTCATGTGTTAAATGCAAACACCTCGGAGAGGTGACATTTGCCTGCTATCACCTCCCTTTTG
The DNA here is from genome assembly GCA_002007465.1 of Ailurus styani. Taxonomy (NCBI): domain Eukaryota; kingdom Metazoa; phylum Chordata; class Mammalia; order Carnivora; family Ailuridae; genus Ailurus; species Ailurus styani. The sequence goes on from LNAC01000068.1 coordinate 3,493,083, forward strand.
AGTCACTGACCAATGGATAGCTAATAGTTGAGCCCTGAGAAAGTGGGGCAGGAAAGTTCACTTTTATTGGAAGAAGACACGTAAGTGAAGGTCTAGATTTTAAGTGCTGACCCAGAGAACCAGGACCTCATGGACTCTTGATAGAAGGGTAGGTGGCACCTAGCCCCCTGTTTGGGCTGAATAGTGTCCCCCAGAAAAGATTTATTCAAGTCCCAACCTCTGATACCTACAAATACTTTATTTGGCAATAGGGTATTTGCAGATCTAACCATGGGTGGGCCCTAATCCAACAAGGACGGTGTCCCTTCAAGAAGAGGGAAAGTTGGATGCAGGTACCATGCCATGGGAAAACAAAGACAGAGATTGGAGGGATGCAGCTACAAGCCAAAGAACGCCAAGGATGCCGGCCATCGCCAAAAGCTGGGAGAGAGACCTGGAACAGATCCCTCAGAAGGAAGCAAATGTGCCAACACCTTGATTTTGGACTTCCAGCCTCCAGAACTGTGAGAGAATAAATTTCTGTTGCTTAAGACTCCCAGTTTGTGGGACTTTGTTGTAGCAGCCCTAAGGAAACCAATGTACCCCCAAAGCAACTGTGCTCAGGGCGTCGGCATTTGGTGTCCGGGTTGGTCTAAAGATCAAGATCAAATTCTGATCTAACCATTCTCTTGGTGCCTGAGCTTTAACAGATAAAACAAATATCAGCAGGAATATCCCTTTTGGTTTTGAGATGCGTGTCATCAGGAAAAAGACAAACTGCCTGTTCCTTTTCCAAAATGTCTTCTATAAGGTAATCTTTTTAATTAGGATAATTAAATTCTTGTTTCAAAGGGCACCAAAGTGCAAGCATTATCGTCTGATTTCCTGTAAAGAGTATTTTCCTGCCTCCTGTTCCACATGGTGTCCATTAGCAGAAGAAGTACCAAGTGAGTCAGACATTATGGTTACAGGTTTGTGGCTCGTGTCAGTGCTGAGAAGAGGGAAATGAGAAAGGAAAACATAAATTGGGAAACAATGTCAGAGGGCAGGCCAAGATAATGGAAGAACCAGAAAGCAGAGGAAAAGGGTGTTGTGTGGGAACCAAAACCTTGCTTCAGGTAGGAAATGTCAAAGAAAAATACAGTAACATTTTTTAAACTAGGGAAGGGAGAATCCAAGCCAGATCTTTAATGTTTTGGGGGTTTTGTTTTGTTTTGTTTTGTTTTTCAGCCTGAGTTCAGTAACAGAAATTAGCAAGATGTGTCCTCTCCCCTGATTCATTACTGCTATATGACCTGAACCTTTCTCAGCTCCAAGTCTCCTGTGAAACTGACCAGTAATTCCTGCAGTGTATTTCTACCACTGAGATTTGGGAAGGATCTAGGGAGTTCTGTAGGTAAGGCAACAAGCAAGCCTAAGGCAGAAGTGAGTCAACTGGAGTATCTTGTGATAATGTTGATATATTGCCCTGGTGACCAGCAGCGTAAAGCTGCGAATCTGCGGGACCAGGTCCTGGGACGAGCTCTCAGATGCGCCCATGAGCTCCGTTCTGCCCCATTACTCCTCATCTACTACTGCCCATCCACCCATGAGTGGGCCACAGAAGTGCAGGTAAGAAAGTCAGGGAATACTTCAACAGAAAATCCCTCCTCTCTGTACCACGAGAAATGAACCCAACTCTACACCTTCTTCACAGAAGTCCAGCCTGCCATCCTTTACATTTTTTTTCTAGAAGATGGTATATCATCTTAAAAGCCTGGTTTAATTTGCTTTTCTCTAAGCTTTGTGGTATTTTTTATATGCCATTAGTCAGTTATTGCATGTTCCTAGAAATAATAGTCCCACCTAATGTATTTAATTTGTTTTGAAAATCATAACACATCTTTACGCACAGAAGAGGCAGCTTTTAACTCCATTGATGACTTCCTCTTTAAAAGTCCTCCTTTAAATCCCTAACCACATTCTTCTTGGTTTCCTTCCTACCCACTAACCAGGCTGGGGTCTCTTCACTCAGTCCTTAAACGGCCGTGTTTCCAGGGCCCCGCTGAGGCTCTCCATTCTCCTTGTTATAATCACCATACTTCAGGGACTTTTCCACCAGCTTCAATTCCTACCTGTATATACCACAGACTCAAAAATGCATCTCCGCGGTAAGACTTTCCTCCTGCACATGCAAATGAATACGGGGCATCACCACCTGATGGTCTCAACAGCTCCTCAGATTTGCCATGTTGAAAATGGAGATGGCCATATCTTCCACCCATCTGCCATGTTCCCCCCAAACCCGGTAACCATCACCTCTTGGGTTCCTCAGGTGGAGATCTTGAGACTCATTCTACTATATCTCTAAATGGGTTATCAGGTCTGTGAGTCATACTCCGCATTCTCTCTTCTACCTGATCCTTTTCCTTGATCACCACTGGCATTGCCTCATTTTAGGCATATATCAAATCCCAAGAATGGGCCTTCTACCCTCTCAGCTAGTCACCTGGCCCCACTCTCACCCAGAGAGCTGACTCCTGACAGCAAGGGACGGAGCTGCACTGAGGCCTGATGGAGGGGCTAACACATAGAAGAATGCCACCTTTTATGAGCTTTAAAGATATTTCTTGATCTTCTTTGTATATGTCTTACGTGAACATTATTTCACCAGTCTTAATAACAGCTATCTTGACATATATCCTTAAATACAATAGAAAAGGACGTGCCAAGAGAAATAACTGATCCACTGCCCTCCCCATCCCATCCATAACTAGACTTGTGGTATGATCACTTTCTAATTCATTCTGCATTCCCACATTGGTTAAAAGGGCTCTTCTGGTGCTTTTTGCTTTCATGTCTATCTTCTCCCTAAATGTGTAAGCTTCTTAAGGTCAGGGACCATGTTATCTTTGTAGTCCAACTTCTCAGGGAGTTACTGCTACCAAGTAGATACTCAATATGTGTTCACTGATTTAATTCACCACTGCCAATTTGATTATGCCAAAGCCCTACTTAAACATCCTTCCATGGTTCCCCAAAGCACCCAAAGTACAATTCATATCCCTTAGCATGGCCCACAAAGCTTTTGTGAGCTGACTGTTCTTTGCCTTTCTTTCCATCATCTGTCACGATCCCTCAAAATACATCTGCCTGAACACAATCCCTTCTATTTTATGTTTTTCCTCCACAACATAACTCAGGGGTCACTTTCGTAGACAATCTTTCGCGAAACCCTAATCTTAGACATGCCCCTCCTCTTGGCTTCCGTACGTATCCTGTATATGGTTCATGAATGCACTATCCAAAAGTTGGGTGGCCAAAAGCCATGTGTTCCTAAAAGGTCAACAGTGTGAACATTCTGACTCCAGCATCCAGCAAGAATGAAGAAAATGTGAGTCTTCTGGAAAGAGACTGTCGGCAACATCTAGTTCCCCACTGACCCCAGTCATTAGCCAAATAGAAGAATAATTCAATGACAAGACAAAAAGTAACATAGAAAGTGAGTCATCGCAGAAGGATCCCAATGCACACAAGAAATTTGTAATTTAATACACCTGAAAGTTTTTGAGAATGATTTATGATTACATTGGGGCATAAATTTTACCCACATGAATGAACCAATTCATTTCTCAAATAACCACTAAGTACATATAGCAGCATCAACTGCTTCTACCAACATCCAGATCTTGAACGAATTATGAAATGAGTGAGGCAAAACTCCATTTCAACTGAGGTGGGTTAAAGGAAATTAGGAACAAACAAGCTTTCTACCTAATACCGACTGTGAACCTAGCCTTTCCACTATCTTAGCAATGATTCAGATGAGGAACACAAACTGTACAAAAGAGGAAGAAGTCTGAAGTCGACTGGGATGCATTTTCTTCAACTTCTCTGGAATTTTCAATTACCTCAGTTTCCTGACAAAGCTTTGCTGATGTCAGTAACTTACAGTAACAATCAGCAAGATAACAGTAGGTTTGTGTGGGCCAAAGGTAAACTTGGGTCTAACATGAGTAATATATCCTGTAGAGAAGGACAGCAGGAGGCATGAGAAAAGGTACAATTTCTATTAGAGATTTTTAAATAAAATGAAAGCCAAATGCATTATCACAGAGAGGTGAATATGTTGCCCTCTCTGCTCTTTCTCATGAGATTTTTTAAGTCCTCTTTCTCTAATCCTAACTGGCTTTTTTTTTCTTTTTTTTGGGTGGAGCCCAACACAGGGCTTGAACTCATGGCCTTGACATCAAGACCTAAGCTGAGATCAAGAGTCAGACGTTTCACTGACTAAGACACCCAGGAGCCCCTAACTGGCTTTTTATAAGGATCCACCATAGAGGCAACATAACTACTGCGTAGAAAACAGACTAAAAGGTGCTCTGCCTCCGTGTCTTACAATTTTATATACCAGAACACACTGTGAGGGCCCTCTGTGTTTAGAGAACTGTGAGTAATTACAAAAGAGGTGGCAGGTTCTCTCCTTGCTTTGAACAGTGGACAGTTATCCAGATGAAGTTAAGACAAACAAATGGAAGGTCACAGATAGACAAAAGAATCTTTGGCCTGTAGGAATCTGCTGTAAACTAACACACACATGTAAACTGAATTTCTGAATCAGAGACCATTACAAAACTTTTTCCTCCAGCCATTGTGACAATGCCTGGTCAATTTGATCGGTCTGCTTTGTTCCAGAGCGTGAGGCTCTCAGATCACAGAGACATCTAGCTGTGTTGATGGAAACCTCTGCGACTTCTCTGGGTCAACACCGAAAGCTTCATTTCTCATCATACAGCACCAAATGTGCGCTGACCGCAGGCTTTTCCTGAGACTTGCTACTCTTGGTTTTCTCATGAAATTGCTGATATGAATTGATTCTCTCATGATTTTGCTTTTTTTCTCCTAGAGCTAAGTACAGTGAAAATAGAACATTTCAACTGAGGCTTCTGATGTCGTTTTCTCAATAAAAAGAGGGGTTGTAAAGGATTCTTAGGCTCCTTCCTACAAAGTTCATGATGCAGGTGTGGTTCTAGTTAAGGGAGTTTTCCCTACTTAACGCAAGAAGCTTTGTGGTCCTGGTGTGAGAACATATGCTGTTTTGTGAAAAGACCTGGATTTCAGGCCCAGCCCTGTGCCCCGCCTCCGCCCCGCTAACTATGTGACCTTGGCTAAATTACATCATTGAACCTCAGTTTACTTACCTCTAAAATAGGAATAATACTGATAACCATCTCAGAGGATGGTCATGAGAATCCAATGAGACAATAGATGTGCAAATAATTTGCACAAATAATTGGCGCTGGGAAAGGGTAAGAGTGAGCAGTTCCTTTCTTTCTTTCTTTCTTTCTTTCTTTCTTCCTTCCTTCCTTCCTTTCTTTTTAAGATGTATTCATTTATTTATGTGACAGAGAGAAAGAGAAACAGAGCTCGAGCAGGGGGAGGAGCAGACTCCCCACTGAGCAAGGAGCCCGATGTGGGGCTTGATCCCAAGACCCCAAGATCATGACCTGAGCCAAAGGCAGAAGCCCAACCAACTGAGCCATCCAGGCGCCCCTCATTTGTTTCTTTCATCCACTCTCCTTTTGCCTTCCTTCCACAGTTGTCCTTTCTTCCCCTCTTGAGCTTGAGGAAAGCTTTCCTGTGGTAACCCATTCCCATAGTCAGGTCCACAGAGAGTTCTCTAAAAGAAACACAATAATTTCAGTATTTAGGAAATTTTCCCAGCATGTAATTTTTAGGGGACCAGGATTGTCTCAAGATTCATCCTCAAAGAGACCCTTTGTTTCCTGGTGGGCGTTAGCCTTGGATGGCTGAAAAAGGAAGGAACGCCTGACAATTATCAGTTCGATGAGAGGCCTCAGAGCATGAGAAATGAGGAGGCTGTTCTGTGTCGATTCTAGAGACGTGGTGCCTCTGCTGCTCTAAATAGATAATCCAGGGTGATAATGAAGTAGTCACAAGGGTGAACCTTTGTAACAAGCCAGCCAAGGCACTGCTCACAATTTGAACCTTCCCGTTAGCCTTTTTACATATTTTAAAGAGAGACTTTTAAATCATGAGATAGCCTTGCCTGTCAGATTAATCAGCCCATATGGGGAACCTCTTTCTTAGCTTGGGAGAGACTCAGGAGGGGAAGCTGCTGGAGATGAAAGCTGATGATCCAAATAGCAGGAAAAGGTTTATAGTTTATGATTATTGTTTTCCTTCGGTTAAATTTAATTCTGATGAACACTAAGTTTTCTTTGGTACTTTTTGTTCCCCTAGTCGGTTTTTTTTTTCCAGTTATACTGTTCAGCCAAGTATTTCTTAAGCCTCTATGAAAACAACACTACATATTTTTTAAAGCCCATGTAAACAAACATTTCCATGAAGATTGGCTTGAAAAACACGTGTAGATGGCAACCTGAAAGACCATGTCTGCTGTAAAAAGGAAAAGAGCTGGTAGATTGATTGATAGGTAGATAGATAGATAACACACTAGAACTTAATGTTAGTTAAAATGGATTAGAATTATGTTAACTCTTACCATTCTGTTTAGTTCCTTTCTGTTCCAGTAACAACCTAAACAGGCAGAATGCCTTGATATATTCTGATCCTTGGATGGCAGGATACATCTCCAGTCAAACTGTTCTAAAACAGATCATTTGTAAACAAGTATTTATAGATTGCCAGTAAACACCAGTCATTGTGCTAGACAACAGGAATAGATGTGGAATCATACATGGAAGCTCATGAGGAAACAGATTGTTACGAGGGCAACAGAGAAGAAGGAGTTCTGTCTTGCTCTGTGAGACCTCTGCCTGGGAGTCGAGGGAAGCCTTGGGGAAGAGGGGCTGTTGGAGTTTGGTGTTGGAAAACCTATAGGAGTTTGTCAGACAACTCCTTGGAAAGAGGATAATGCTCAGAGGCCTGGCAGTGGGAGGAGCGGGGCGGGGTAAAGGAATGACAAGATCTTCGGCTATACGACCAAAAGTCGACTTTATATTTAAACCAATAAATAAAAAATGCATACTAGAATAGATTAAGTTGTGTCTACCCTCCCTGGTATTAATTTCCTTTGTCTCACAACTGTTAATGAAGAACTAAACAAAGTAGCGATCTTTGGGCATGATCATTGTTGCTAATGAGCAAACTGCCTGCATTATAAGGGAAAGAGGAAAGAAAGCCACTTCAAGACTCCCCTTGCCCAATATAGATAAAGATGGCTGGAATGCAATCATCACAGTGAAGCAAGTACCAGAGTGATAGGTCATCTCTGCTTAGATTTTTGACCTTTCACCTAAAGCAACATCTTCTGGTGACTTCCAGATGTGGATGCTTGGCCATTAGTAAGCAGTCAAGACTGAAACCTTGTTTCCCATAAGCTATGAATAAATAGATGACTTAGATGGACGTCATCTCATTACTTCAGACCATAGGGAAACATGAAAAAATAAGTTAAACATTTAATAAAGTTCTTATTCTCTCTTCCTTCTCTGAGAACGATATTTTAAAGTTAGCCTCTCTAACAGGAAATAGAATAGCCTGACAAAAGGAACCACAACTGTATTATCTAAACTGGCAGAATAATTGTATGGTGTGGAGCGATACATATGTTCACCACCCTTTACTGGTTAAACTGAATTTCATTATCATCTCCTTATTTCCACTTCTAATTCTAGAGAACTATTTCCTATAAGCAGGTCAGCTCCCTCGTAGTTTTGAGCATAAGAATTGTTTTAAATGCCTGATCCCAACTTTACGAACATTTTCTCTCCTTCTTAATTATAGTCCCTCAAGAACACCCCTAACACACTTAACACTTTTTGCCACACATGGGGAGAAAAATAAATTTACCACCGATTTCGACTGCATCGTGTATATGGGTATTTATGTTAGCTGTGGTTTTAAAAATGACTGCTTGGATTAAGAATATCTATTTTATATTATTATAGTATAATGAACCTACAGAGTTGATCATTATAATACAATATAATGACACATGATCCTCCAGAATGTAAGAATCCTCCCAAATCAACATCAAGTCACTCTTTTAAATCTAATTTGTTTTGTTTAAAAATTGCTATAATTAGGGGCGCCTGGGTGGCTCAGTCATTAAAGCATCTGCCTTCAGCTCCAGTCATGATCCCAGGGTCCTGGGATCGAGCCCTGCATTGGGTTCCCTGCTCAGCGGACAGCCTGCTTTTCCCTCTCCCTCTGTCTCCCAGCTTGTGCTCTCACTCTCTCTCTGTCAAATAAATAGATAAAATAAAATCTTTTTTAAAAAATTGCTAGAACTTGTTCAATTTAAAGAGTAGATATTTGGGGTGTCTGTGTGACACAGTTGGTTATATTAAGTGGCCCACTCTTAATTTCGGCTCAGGTCGTGATCTCAGGGTTGAGGGATCGAGCCTGGCATTGGGCTCCGTGCTCAGCATGGAGTCTGCTTAAGATTCTCTCTCCATCTCCTGCTGCTCCTCCCCTCCCCCAAATAAATAAGTAAATCATAACAAAATAAAGAGAAAATATTTTCCATATTTTGGATTTGGGGGATTGTTTGTTTTTTGTGTCATTTTGTTGTTTTGGCTTAGCTTTTGTGGGAGTGTAAAATTCTCTATTATTGGTTCAGACTCAAGGAGTCTCTGTAGGTGTGATAATGTTCCTAAGTGCTGAATCACAGGATGTGGATAGTGAATAATTATAGATAATGGCCACCAGTGAAAATGTCATTAATCAGGAAACCATATCCAGATGCCTCCCACAATGTCCAAAGTCAAAGATAAAACATCACATTGCCACTGACTTCTCCTGCTTCCCTCACCCTCTTTCTCTCTCTTCCCCTCTTCTCTCCCCCTTTTCCTCTTTCCCTCTTCTTCCTCCTCCTCCACTTTCTTCTCATTCTCTTCTTCTCAATCTCCTTCTCTTTTCTCAGTGTGGACTAAAATGAACCAACTATCTACTCTGTCTTTTGCATCTGAAAACCTCAGCTAGAAAAAAATACCATCAACTTTCCTTCACATGGTAAGAAAGACCCCAGCAAATAAGCTTTTGCGAAAACCAGGCTTTACGTGCTTTGTGCTTGAGAAAGCAACTTCATCATAGGACATTGTGAGTAAACGCTGCCACCAAACTCAAAGATCTGTATTCTCAAGTGTAAGAATGAATCTTATGGGGACTGTTCTGGGGAGTTAGGAATCCATATCCTAGAGTTCTCTTACATTCTAAAACTGGATTAACAAGTAACAGCCAACTTAACTCACTTCCTTTGTATAAAATGTGTCCTCATGTTTTTTAACTTACCTTTTCCTATTCTCCTTCCAAACAAAGGTATACATACTATATCAAATTTCCCTTTAAATAGAATTTACAGCAGTAAAGATAGACTAATGCTATTACAGATTTTGGACAATCAGTGTTTTGAGGAAAGTATGATTTTTATGGTCAATAATGATTTAAGGAGAGGTCTTTTCAGACTCCTATTACACCTGGATGTTTATTACTTTATTTATTTATTATTTTTTTTAGAGTGCGGGGAGGGGCAGAGGGAGAGGGTGTGCTGCATGCCCAGTGCAGAGCCTGACACACTGATTATGACCTGAGTTGAAATCAAAAGTCAGACACTTAACCAACTGAGCTACTTAGGCACTCCAGAGCCAGACCGTTAGACTGAGGTCTGAAATTTAAAAAAAAAAATGCTTGAATTTCTGCTTAATTGAGAGAGAGAAGAGAGAGAGAGACAGAGAGAAAGACAGAGGTGGAGATTGAGAACGGGACAGACAGTGCAGTGAGGCCACAGGATGTCGCAGAGATTCTGGGCAGTCCGCTCCTCCCACGTGGGACTCAGGTGCTTCAACAGAGAACTTCAGGGAGTGAAGTACCAGCACGTGAAGAGGTAAGTGGTCTGGCCTCAGTGCTCGAGACTAGTGCTCTACAACAACAAGAGATACACAGGCCTTTTCCATGATATTACAGCTTGAACAAAATATGCTAAAGCGTTGTTTCTACAGATTTCAGTATTTTTAAGTAATTTACCTTTGACAAATAAATGGTTAAGATGAGAGCATTATAATCTCATTTGGCTAAGCTTGTCAAGGGTAAAAATAAAAGCTAAAGAAGAGGATGCACTGATACATTTTGACCGATCATGAGTCACCCCCTGGATTTAGGAGTGGATTCTGTTCCATTCACACCATGGACGGAGAATAGGAGTCAAGTGTTCTCTAGTGAAAATGTGGGCTGCTGTGAGGAGATGAGGGCCTGGATCCCTGAGAGGCAATCACAGAGTCACAGTATACTTAAGGCAGAGCCATTTACCTGGTTAACTCATTCCAAGAAATACTGAAAGGTATCATATCCTAGCCTCCAGAAATGGCAGCTACCACCTGAGAAGATGCCCTTTAAAAACTGTGGTGCCATGAAAACATTTAGGGCAAGTAAGGGTCTCAATATTTTCCAGTCAAATACCCAGGTTGCGTTGGTTTCCTTTGTGGGAGGCACTTCCGTGACAAACTCTGATAAGTCAGGTTCCCGGTTATATGAAACTTCTGGCATGCTAGCTGGATTTCTACTCACTCCTCTCTCACCTAAGGCTTTGCTTTATACTAGGACACAAGTGAATAAAAGGCGAGGATTTGTTCTTCTAATTCATGAATGTACAAGAGTATTGTCAAACTTCAATCTTTAACTCTTATGAGTAACAAATAATTTATACAGTGGTTCATAATTGATCAAAACCTACCAGGCTGCCTAGCCATAGTGGCTAAGGACTATTGCTCTAGGGACGTCTGGATGGCTCAGTTGGCTAAGCATCTTTCTTCAGCTGAGGTCATGATCCTGGGGTCCTGGGATCAAGCCCCGTGTCGGGCTCCCTGCTCAGCAGGGAGCTTGCTTCTTCCTCTCCTCCCCACTTACGCTTTCTGTCACTATTTCTGTCTGTCTGTCTCTCTCTCAAATAATAAATAAAATCTTAAAAAAAAAGGAACTATTGCTCTGGAGTCAAAACTCTCTGGGTTTGAGCAGGATATAGCATTCTAGAATGTCAGTGCTGCTGAAAACTTGCAATGTATATTCTGTATTCATTCCTCAACTAAGACTTGAAAACCTTTTCAATTAAGATTTCTTCACACCTAACTCAAACTGGGATATTTTCTTTTCTGGGTCACAAAACTTCAAGAGTTGGTTAGGGCTTCCCTGAAGACTAAAAATAATCCAAACTGAAAAGAGATTCTCTCCACACATCAGTTATAGTTCTCCAGAGAAACAGAACCAATAGGGTGTGTGTGCATGTGTGTGTGTGTGCGTGTGTGTGTACCCATTTATTTATTTTTATTTATATTTACTTATGCATACTTATGTATGTTTTTATTCACTTATGTTTTATTTATATAGTATAAATATATTTACATGTGTGTATGTGTGTAGATTATTGTAAGGAATTGGCTCATGAACTTTATGGAGGATAGCAGGTCCCAAGATCTACAGTGACTCAGTGACCTGGAGACCAAGCAGAGCCACTGGTATAGTTCCATTCAAAAGCTGGCAGGCTCGAGACCTGAAGAAGAGTCAATGGTTCAGTTCCAATCTAAAGGCAGGAAGAAAATAATGTTTTAGTTAGAAAGCCATTAGGCAGTAAGAATTCTCTTACTCAAGGAAGTGTCAGCCTTATTGTTTTATTTAGGTCTTTGACTGATTGGATGAGACCTACCCACATTATGGAGAGCAATCTGCTTTACTCTGTCTGCCAATTTAAATGCTAATTTCATCTAAAAACACTCTTGCAGAGACACTCAAAATAGTGTTTGACTAAATATCTGGGCACCCTGTAGCCCAGTTAGGTCGACCACCATACCCTAAAACATGGAGAATGAAATATAAGGACTTTAGAATCAACCATTTGTTGATTTGAATCTCAAGGTTGTCTCTAGCTTGTGCACAAACTTGAACAGTTTGTTAGCCTCCCTGAGCCTTAATATCCTTATTTTCAAATTAGTGAGTGTATCTTCCTCTTAAGTTTGATGGTGTGAGAATTAAATAACGTATATGTAATAGATACATGAAAAATAAATATAAGGTCTCTGCCTCTGTCTGGGGATCTAAGTATTTCGCCTGTATCTCTGGCAAAAACTGTTTAAGACAAATTATTTCTTATAGTAGGTAATACCTATCCTGCTATTTTCCTACCAACAACTATTCCTCATTTCTCCTTTCTGTTTGGAGTCCTGATGTTGTTCAAGTAGGAGATAGCAGGGCTCTAACTTATATATACCTTAGAAAAGGTGTAACCCTCCTCAAATCAAGTGGAAAGACCATGACTGGCCTAAGCCAATCACATTGCATGGTGATCCTATTCACTAAATGCCAGGGGCCAAGGGAGGAACATGTGACCCTTGCCAGCCAATGAAAGGCAAAGGGGACTATACTGAAGGACCTCTTTGAAAAGTGTCTTCATTCACAGAAGAAGAAAAACAAGTGAAGAGATCCTGCTCTGGCTCTTCTTCCCTACCTTCCAAGTAAGTTCTGGGAAGACAACATGTCTGGATAGGAAGCATCCTTCCAGCAACCATGAAACACTCAGAAAGGAAGAACAGAAGTTATAAGGAGCCTGGGTCCTTGATCGTTTGTGTGCTGCACCTCTCTCTAGACTTGCTGTCCTGTCTCATATACTTTTACTTTTTAAGCCACTTTTAGTTGGTTATTCTGTTACTTGCAGCTAAATGCATCCTAAATGACACAGGGGACTTTGCCAATTTTGAACAGAACATTTCTAACTCATTGAGACTGCAACAAAAGTTTTTAAGCCATTGAGACACTAAGACTGCCATTTTGGGCACTGAACAAAACTAGAGCTCAATGTCTCTATCATCTACATTTATTCATACACCTATTTCAGTGAGCATTTATTGTAGGCCTCCAAAATACAAGACAGTGGGATAAGCCACGTGGGGGGAGAGAGGAGGCTACCAAGATGAACGCGACATGGATCTTGTCCTAAAGGAAACTTGTAGCCCAGTTGGATAGATAAGAAACCATAAAATAAAAGCAAAATCCATAGTTCTGGCCTTAAAAGGAAGCTGGAATCCACCTCTGTAAATCACTAAAGCATGCACCTTTCACATTTTACATTTTATTTTTACATGCCCAGAAACTCGAGCTAAAAGTGGAACAAAAAGAAAAAAAAAAAAGAATGAGGTAGTAGAATAAAATAGAAGACATTAAGCAAGAGGGTCTGAATCACACTCTCACACTTTACTACTCAAGTTGGAATATAGGGGCAAATGTGATTGATGCCTTAGCTTGGCGCCTCTGGAAAAAAGACAATGAGAAAGGCAGCTTGCTCTACCTGGCTCCCTTTCAGCTCAGGAGTTGGAAAGCCAATACCGAACTGTATTTCTAGGTTTTCTGGCTCGAGTACAACACAATAAATAAGACTCTGGCAATTTGTGTTAGAATCTTGTACTGGGTCAGCAATTACTATGTGTGAGCATGCTTCAAAACGACAATCCTCTCCGCTACACTCCAAATGGCTTTTCATATGTAGAAATATGATGTACTTTGTCCTTTGGTGTTTAAAGCTTAACTAGACAGAAATGACTCTTCATCATCTACAAAATAGCTAGAGTAAGTCCAAGACAACTCCCCAAAGTAGAATAAAATCCAACATCAAAAGGCAGCATGTTATAGTGGATAAAGATTATAGACTTGGGAGCCTGACAGAACTGAGTGCAAATCCTGGTTTTACGGTTTTTATTCGTGTGACCTTGAGCAGGTTGCTCTACCATTGTGAGCCTCAGTTTCCCTATTCAGAAAACCAGGATAACAACACACTCCCCCCCCTGGAGTTACTGCGAAGGTCAGCGAACTGATACTTGTGAACAGCATCTGGCCTCAGCAGGTCTACTCAGTAAAGGTTGTAGCTCATCCCTGTTTCTTGATTTTGATCTTGGATATACTTTAGATGTTTATTAGTACAGTCAGCACATAACTAGACAGTAGGAGCAGTACAAATAATACGAAGTGGTGGATAGTCCCAGAGTTCCTTAGTTTTTCACTTTTAAGTGCTTATCTGTAATTACATTGGATTGGGGATATATTTTAAGAGAATTCACAAGACTTCAAAAATTTACATGAAATCAATTTGAGCTTAGTTGGAAATCTCTTCATTTTGTCTCTTTTGCAGAATGAAATTCAATAACCAGTATGAAGTGGGTACCTACTATGTGTGTGGTGTGCTCTAAGGAGGAGGAAGATGGAGGTGGGTATTTTTTATTTTTTATTTATTTTTTTAAAAGATTTTATTTATTTATTTGTCACAGAGAGAGAGATTACAAGTAGACAGAGAGGCAGGCAGAGAGACAGGGAGAGGAGGAAGGAGGCTCCCTGCTGAGCAGAGAGCCCGATGCGGGCCTCGATCCCAGGACGCTGAGATCATGACCTGAGCCGAAGGCAGAGGCTTTAACCCACTGAGCCACCCAGGTGCCCTAGGTGGGTATTTTTTATAAAATAGAAAAGGACCTTTTCACTCTCCTGAAAGAACTAGTAAAACTTGTACTCTGTCCTTTTCTCTCTCCTGCCTTTCTCTCTTCTTGTTGCTTATGATTCATGTTCCTCAAAGAGAGAGAGTTCAGGGAAGTTGTGTCTGGATACGGCATAGTTATTTTTACCCCTCAGTTTCCTGTGGCACCATACTCTATGAATGTTCAGGAGGTCAGCTAGTCGTTTGTGAGGAATGGGAATGTTATTCAGCAGGACTTCAGGGGGAGGTAGGGATGCAGATTCTCACAGGGAAAGTCAGAGCCAAGGACCAGAGATCTTTTTACAAGGAGTCAGGCAGGGCAGGCCCACTTGGGGAGTGTGATATACGAGGATAGAGTGGGGAAGAAGGCAGGAAGATAAGACAGCAAATTGTGGGGGTGAAGGTGGGAAGGGAGGGGAAGACACAGTTAACAGGGGATTTCAGGGAGAGGCAGAGAAACCTAATGATGTTTTCAGACACTTTCTGTCTGATACATGTTGTGAAACTCCTGTTTCACTTCTTTACTTATAGTAAATACCTTCATTATTCTTCTAGATCCCGTCGTTGGACTGGAGTTTCCCTGAGTGTGACACTATACAGTGTCCTGTCTGGGGAGGAGTGGTTACACATCACCAGTGTGGTTAGATAAATAGGAACAATATATAAGAAAAGATAATATGAGGAGACAAGGCCCAATCCCCAACCCCATCAGTTCCTGCTTGCTCCCTGTTTGAACTCTCACTATTGCTTCCAAGAGTGTCATTGTGAAAAAATATAGTGCTTTTAGAGAAACATTGGGTTCCGAAGTAGAGAAAAGAAGAAATTTTAAAAAGTAAAATAAAAGTTAAAGAAAGTAGTAGAGGAGCGTTAGCTGATAGCTAGCACTGCGTAGGCCTGGCACGCCATTCAGTGTCGCTCTCCTTAGAAACCCTTCACTCCACTTTACAGAGGGAGAGAAGAAAGGAAGCGAGCAAGGGAGTGAGGTTTGGGGAAGGAGGGAGGAAGGAAGGAGGGAGAGAAAGAGGGAAGGGAAAGAAGAACTGGGTGAGAGAGGAGTTGGCGGGGGGGAGATGGAGGGAGGGAAGAGAAAGGAGCCCTCAGAAAAATGACCCTGGCGAAATGAAGGATCTATCATTACTTCGCTTGCACACACATGAATTGGTTGAATTCATTGGTCCACTTTCATGCCCAGAGGAGAACAACATCCGATGATGGGGGCTTTGATTAGAGGAGACTGGGGGCACTTTTGTTGATGCATGGAGCAGATGGGCAAAAGGTGGGTAAAGAGCTTAAGGCAAAGAAGGAACTAGGCAAGGGGATGAGAAGTCCTAGGAGGCAGAAGAGAAGGGAAGTCATGAAAAGACTAGTTCCAGCCTCTCTACTTCCCCATCAAGAGACCAGGCTTTGGCTTCTATATGCCCTTTGTCAACTCTGTGGTTCATAAGTGTCAGGGTGTTTAAAGACTACATGGGATGGGTGAAACAGGTAATGGGGATTAAGGAGGGCACTTTCGGGGCACCTGGGTGGCTCGGTCAGTTAAGCATCTGCCTTTGGCTCATGTCACGATCCCAGGGTCCTGGGATCAAGCCCCGCATTGGGCTCCCTGCTCAGCTGGGAGCCTGCTTCTCCCTCTCCCTCTGCCACTCCCTCTGCTTGTGATCTCTCTCTGTCTCTCTGTGTCAAATAAATAAATAAAATCTTATAACAACAACAACAAACTTCTTTACTCTTAAAAAAAAAAAAAGGAGTGCACTTGCTGTGATGAGAACCAGGTGTCTTATGGAAGTGTTGAATCACTATATTGTACACCTGCAACTGATACTACACTGTATGTTAACTAACGGGAATTCAAATAAAAACTTCAAACAAACAAACAAAAGACTACTTGGGAAGCTTATTAAAAGCCTATCTTCCTGAGCATGACATCTCAAAATTCTGATATGATAGGTCTGATGTGGAACCCAGGGATGGACATTTGTCATGGATTCCAAGTGATTCTGATGTGAGTGGTTCTCAGTACACTTTGCAAAACAATGGAGTGCATGGTTCGGAGGCAGCTGATTCATGAGTCTTGACAATATGAATGTCCAATAGTAAGTGGTATAGGCCTTGTTAGGCCTGATAGGACCAAACATTAAAAAGTCCTGTTTAGGTACCACTCCATAAAATTCTATCCATTTTGGTCTACATTCTTTGGACAAGATCCTGCTTTAAAATGTTGGTTCAGGTTCAGGTTCACGTTCTAGCAGCTACAGTGACTGAGAAAGTTCAGTTTTCGAAGTCTTTCTCAACAAGTATATTACAGCAGTCTGATAGTGTGCTACCAAATTTAGATCAACAGATAATTTTTATTTTTGCTACAGCAGATAATGTTGATTTTATCACATTTTTCAGAAGTAATATTGAGCTGAGTAGGTGATATATTTCAGTGCAGTGTTCTAGGTAAACAACAAGTAGAGTTGAAAAGTATAGTATGAGAACAACTCGGGGTCTCTGCAGGTTGCGTGTTTTTTGGAACAGGCAAGAACCTTGCCTTGGAAATATTTGAGTCCTGAAAGGGCAAGTGACAGTTCTGTGCACTTAGAGACATGACAGACAGGCTACTGATTGTCTTAGTTTTACAGTTGCAAAAGAATCTCTTTGAATGAACTATTAAATATTCTAAAATCTGATGTGTCTGGGAATGCCAAAACACTGAGAATCCCATCCCGTACGGTGGGATTTGGCGCTAAGGAAAAATCACATCTCGTTGGAGTATTGAGTACAACTATATGGGCTCAGTTTAGGAAGCAAAAGATGAAAACAAAAGCTGAAAAGTGGGCTGGGGGAAAGGGGAGGAAGCAGAGAATTGGCAGAGCCAGAGCCTCTTGGACTAGGTTTCCAGAATGAAGGGCTGACTCCACAGATTCCCTGCCAATCCAGAATAATTTTGATCCTTAGGATTCTCATGGGTGGGGCGAAACATTAAAAGTCTCCACAAAGTGAGGATGGTCACAATTAAGCCATCGTAGTTAGCTTAAATAGAATTCTCTGTAAATAGACTCTGAGTCTGGGAGTGGCAGGGAGAAGTTTCACTGGGAAGTGATATCAGGGGATGGGCCGGTATCGAAGTAAGGAAGACAAGATTAGACACAAGGAGGGATTGGCCTGCAATTCTGTTGCAATTGAGTCTTTGGCTAACCTTATAGGGGAAACTGGGCTGACCACTTAGAGTTGTCCTAAAATGAGGCAGAAGAGTTCGGTACTTTGTAGTTTCCCATCGGCTACGTGGCGTTGGCCTCTTCCCTGAAAATGGCTGTAACCTTGGGTAAGGCAGTGTTTAGTGAGGTACACAGCTGGGAGCTTCAGCAGCTGATTGTGTAGATTAGTCATCTTGGGCTGCCATAACAAAATACCATAGACTGGGTTGCTTAAAAATAGTAATTGATTTCTCACAGTTCTGGAGGTTGGAAAGTCCAAGATCAAGGTGCTGGCCAGTTTGGTTTGTGGGTGAGGACCCTCTTCCTGGCTTACACAGGACTGCTTTCTCACTGTGTCCTCACATGGTGGAGAGAGAGAGTGTGCTCTTGGGTCTGTCTTCCTCTTCTTATGAGAATACTAATCAAATCACGGGGTTCCCACCCTCATGACTTCATCTAAACCTAATTACCTCCCAAAGGCCTCACTTCCAAATACTGTCATATTGGGGGGTAGGGTTTCAATATATGAATTTTAGGGGGACTCAATTTAGACCATAGCGAGAATATCAACCCAAAGGAGGGGATCTGGACAAAGCATGAGAGTTTCCACTACAATAATATCATTTGAGTTACCACTTAAGATGGAAATCATTGAACAGGGGTTTTGTGGGAAATGATAAACAAAGACATGTCTTGGCCCCTGACAATAAGTGGTTGGCAGAGGCTAAGCAAGTTACCATTGCCCTGGGGGAACAGGCGGGCTTTGGATGGGCTTCCATTCCCAACAGGAAGCTGGACGCTGTCTCAGGAATTGAGATAAAGCGTCTTCCTAAAAAATAGGAAATCGCACTGATGCAATCATCAATGGGAGAAGACAACAGTTCAATATTTATGTGCATGAGCATACACGGAGAGAAAGAGCCTACTTTTTCCAAATACACAGCACAGAGTAATGGAAGTAATTCCAGATCTTTGGAGGATCTGGGCCTTGGCCCATTGAGTTACATGTTAGGCACTTACTTAGAACAGGGCTGTTACACAAATCGCAGAGTTCTCATTCAATATCGATGGAGGCTAAAAGTTCAAACTTAATCAATGTTATGTTGTTGATATTATCTACTATTATCCAGGACAACATTCTTCTTTTTAATTTGCAATGCTCCAAAGTTGAAGATGTGAAAGTGTGACACCAATGGCATCCTATAGGTGCAGTGTGGTAGGGAGGTTTTACAGATTTGAGTTTAAAGCAGAGCATAACCCCTAAGCCTGAATGAAGCCACCAAACTCCCCTTCATGGATCAGAATATGTGCCCACTTCCAGGTTCATTTTTCCAGATTCTGAATTTAAAAGCTATAAATCTCCTGTACCTTAAAGAAAGCAAATTGACAATCTGCTCTGTATTTTACTATTTATAATGAAAGCTGGCTCCAAATACTGTTGATATGATTTGGAAGATTACATCCTCCTGATGGTATGGGTTAGGAGTCTTATAGGTTGCCTTTTCCTCCCCAATGCATCCACCTCTGTCCCTCATTGAGCTTCACTCAGGAAATTTCTGTGAATTAGTAACATTTGAATTTTGTAGTCAGAGCACAAGAGTATATATCTTGGACATACAATTCATTCTTATAGTCTTTTCCTGTCTGTCTTGAAAAAGTCATACTAATCAATGCCAGTCCTGAGTTATCACACCAAGAATTTGTAATGCCAATTAAGTCAAAATTTCCAGCATGTATGAAGATTTATGATTACTCCAGTGATATCTTGCCTTGTTAAAAAGCAAGCCCTGAGTTTGTTAACGCAAGGTGTGTCCTCAAGGATAGAAAAGTTAACTTCAGGAAAATGAAAAGTTTCCTGTGCTGATTATTTGAAGAGAAACCCCTGTTGAAATAGAATTCAATTCACTCATTTATTTTCCCTTATGTCATTTATATGATACATTTTATAGTCTTATTCTTTTTTTTTCCTTTTACCTTAGAAAATACAATTTTATGTATTTACTTATTTCACTTTCTTTCCCAAGTATTTTTTTTTTTAATTCTGGAGAGTTAACATGCAGTGTCATATTAGTTTCAGGTGTAGAATTTAGTGCTTCATCCTTACGTGCCAACCCTCATCACAACAAGTATTCTCCTTATCATCTTATTCTTATCATAATTTATAAACTGATATTTAAAGTAATTCTGATGTAGATCAGAAATGTTACCTTTATGCCAGTGTTTCTGTTGGCCAAAAGAAATTACATGGCTTAAGTATAATAACAGTATCCTCTACAATGCAACAAAAAAATTAAGCCTGTTGTGTATAAGATAATTAATACAATAACCATATGTATGGAAATTATCATCTAAATATTTATTTAAACTACATAATTTATAAGTTGCTAGGTTATTGAATGACACATAGATGATTCAAATTTAACAATCTGCTCAGACTTTTCACATGAAAAATGAGACAAATTAACAGTCTAATTCAGAAGAATGTTTTGAGGTATGCTTATCTTGAACAAATTCTCTAAAAGATTAGGCATTGTGTAAAGGAATAAAAACTTACCAAAAGAACTCAATTTTTAAAAAATTTTATTTATTTATTTGACAGAGAGGGAGAAAGAGCACAAGTAGGGGGAGCAGCAGAGGGAGACGGAGAAGCAGACTCTCCACTGAGCAGGGAGCCTGTCACAGGGCTCAATCCCTGGACCCTGAGATCATGACCTGAGCTGAAGGCAGATGCTTAGCCAACTGAGCCACCCGGGTGCCCCCAATAGAATTCAATTGTTATCTCCATGGCTACGCCGTAAAACTCAGCAAAGGAAAATGATATTTCCCCCATGCAGAAGAGTTTGTGATGTCCCCTCCATTGTACTCTTTTTGAAAGTAGACAAATGGTAATTCCTACATTAGGCAATGTTTCTGCCTTATTCTCTCTCTTCAAGGCAGAAGTTCAAGTTCTTGTGTGGAGGGAAGTAGTTGGTAATGTTAATGCTAAACTTTGCAGGTAATCCCACTGCTACTTTACCCAGAGGAAAGTAACGTTTATCAAGCCCTTAATTTATTGAGCCCTGTCTGTACTTGCTAATGCTTCAATATGTCACTTATTCATTCATTCAGTTAAGTACTTATTAAATGTGTACCATTGGCTAAGCACTGGGAATACCAAAAAGAATATAACAGATTCCATGTTTTTAAGAGGTAGAGAGAGTCTGGTTCCCTAATTGAGATCATTCTGTTATCTCACAAAAACTGGAAGAAAAAAGTATTAGAATCCATTTTTATTTTGATGATGAGGAGACTGCGACTCAGAAGGTTTCGATGATTTGCCCAAGGTCAGACGCAGTGCTTATACTCAAGTCCATCAGACTCCAAACTATATTCTCACTCCACTTTCCCTTTGTTGTTACTGGATATAACACTTTTACACCCTATTTGGACAGTAGGAACTGAAATGTCAGTTAAGCACTCAATGTCAAAATGCAATGATGTATAGTCTGAAAGCTTATCTTTTCTTTTTTTACTTTCTTTATGTCTATCACTTACATAAAAGATGCCTACAGATGGTTCTTTGCCTTCCCCACAAATTAGGAAAAGAAACAAAACTGCATTGTATGGCAAGCAAGCAATCTAGTTGTCATTCTTTGGTGCTGGTTTTCACAGGAGTCAAAACTGAGCAAGCTACAACATTGAGACTTGAATCCAGTCAGGGCTGCTAATCTTCAACAGTATGTTAGCTGAAGTCCTTGAATGTGATTCAAGCTCACTTCACAGTTCGTTTCTCCTTGCCTGGGGATTCTTAGTGCTAACTCCTATTTTCTATGGATAAATGCTGATGCTAGACAAGGGCAAGCATTTAGTTTTACTGTGGGGGGTACTTTGAAAGAATGACCTGGGGCTTGGCCAAAGGCCAAGTCCATTGGAAACTCCCCTCTAAGCTGTGCATTTTTAGGCTGTGGTCATCTTTGGGATTTCCCCCAAAAAAGTTCTCTGTCATGGCAGAAATTTAACAACCCCATTTTCAGAATAGTATACAAAGCCAGGATGATATAATTTGTTTTGCATCTTCATTTCTCCTTTCTTCTTAAACCCTTCCTCATTCTTGAATCTTTTTCATTTTGTATTCTTAAATCTTCTCTATTTGCATATTGAAGTCTTCTTGTAAAAGTCTCTGCTTCCCCTCCAAAATGGTGCACTCAACATTTCCTGACAGTCTATGTCCCATAGAATTCTAGGTACTTTTGGTTTATTATAACCAAGCCGAAAGAGAAAGTTTCTAAGTAACATCTGACAGGCTTCTAAAGTAATAAGAATTACACACTAAATGTTTTGTCAAATACGATACAATTCATGTTTCTAGCAAGCTGTTCCTTGGTTAAAAAGCTGGACTAATACATATATATATAATATCCAGAAACAACAGGTCATGCCTATTTAATTTGTTGGTAAAAGCACGACATAACTGGATTTTATTTGTCGTTCAGCATAACAAAATTTTTAACTTTGGAAATTGTTCTAGAATAGCAGACTGTTATGAAAAAGATCCTCATTGGAAGAAAAGTAATCAAACTATCTACATGACTCAAATTGTTTTATTTTCCAAATAAGCCCATGACCTCCACATGTACTAGAAGACTAGAAGTATATTCAAAAATTACTGGTCAAAAACTATCTGTGACCCAGATACTGTTAGGATTTGCATGAGATGTTTCCAAAGCAGTCCGGGAAAGCCCACAAATTCAAAGCAGCCTCTTTATCCTCACCCCATTTCTGCTGAGTCCAGGAACCTTATTTCATTTCCTGCATGGTAGGCATTTTTTAGGGACTAGGTAAGCCATGACATCTGCACCACTTTCTGAGTCATTGTCGTGAAATGATACATACTTGGGTGTAGTGCAGCTACTTGGTTCCCAGAGAAAACAAACAAACAGAAGTCAGCTAGGAACTTGAGTTTTGCTAAAAACAAAGACCATGTCCAATTCAAAAAATGTTATTTATTTTTTAAAAACAAGGCCTTCAGCTTTTAAGTTTCCAAATGATGTTTTCTAACCCTGAGAAAATACTTTCAGTGAGGGCTTTTGCTCTGTATGCCTCCTTCAGGCATAGGCCATAGTGTGTGAAGGCAACTGGTCAGGCCTCTTCCCAGAATGTCTGTCTCTAGCAGATTGAGATACAAAGCTCTTATTTTGATAGGCCGGAGGGGCATGTATTCATAGAAAAACCCCCTGTATTTGAATAGACTTACAGATAATGCCACCATTTTTATCTATGTAAGGGGTACATATTTATTGATACTATTAACTGTCATACAGGACAGTGTCCTACAGTCTGGACTGCGGTAAAAGGTAAAATACAGTTCCTGCTTAGAACTTAGAATATAGCATATGGGGATGAGGATGAAGCATGAATACAAAAGCCCCCTAACTTTAGTATATTATGAAATTACCAATAAAGCATATAATGATTTCAGAAGTAAAATAACAAGGAAAATAACAGGAGGAAATAACTGAAGTTAAGTCTCTGGCTAGTTAGAACAGAATGCATTTAGGGGTAGTATTCAGATTTCTTAAATCATTGATGTAGGGAACAGAAGCTAGCATTGTTGCAGGGAAATTCCTAGAACAACAACGAAAACAAAAAATTAAATAAATGGTTAATCCTACCTTCTTCTCAAGTGGGGAAGAAAGTTGGATGGAAAAGTCTTATCAAGTTTCTATATTATACTGGGGATGGTTGAGATACTAAATTCTCAAATTGTAATAATATCCTGGTATCGTTTGCTTTTTTTTTTTTTCATTTGCTTTATTGTTAAGATGAACTGATGAGTGGAGAGGTCAGGTGACTTGCCCAAGGTCACACAGATAAAAAATGGTAGAGTTGGGATTAAAAGCAAAATCCATCTAGCTTCAGCTGAGTGGCTTTGAATAAGCAAAGGCCGACAAGGAGAGGAAACACAACGCATGTGAAGCAATTCCAGGATTTAACCAACAATTTAAGCCTAACTAGCCTTGGCCAGTTTGTGCTGTGGTCATAAACAGCCTCCCCATGTTGGTGCCTTATGGCCACAAAGTCGGTTCCTGGTTCCCATTTACACGGTTGCCGCAAGCCTCCTGGGGCTCTCTCCTGAGAGCTCTCCTCACTCTAAGGTCCAGTGTGAAAGCACTACCCCCGAGTTTGGGTATTACAGACCTTGTTGCTGGAGGGAAAACTGAAAGCTTCTGCTCGAAAGTGGCACATACCACTTTGCCCTCATTTTGTTGAGCAAAGTAAGCCACATGAGCAAGTCTGAGGTCAGTGGGACAGGGACTTGGAGTTTGTCTCAAGGAGGAGTGGCAAATAGCTGGAGAAGAACACAACCCATCATCACCTGCCCTCAGTCCTGTAATACCACTCCCTGCTTCCTGCACCATGGATTTACGCTGTCTCCAACAGAGACGAACCAAAATTCCTCTTTATTCATGGGACTGGGCCCCAAGTTCAGGATCTTGTGATATTCTCTATATCATGTCTAGATGTTGTTCATTTTGATCTAGAGAACTATAACTTAAATAACAAGTTATTTGTCCCCTACACACTCGATGTACAATGATGGAAAAAGAACTGGGTAACCTCAGGAAACATTTCCACATGGTAAAGGGAAAAAGAGGAGACATGTAAGAATCTCTGGGTCGTCAAAATCCTAAGATTCCACAAGGCAGCCACAGTAAGGTGCCACTTGGGGATGGGGTTGGGCCTCCCACTTCCGGTCACTACAGATCTGGGGCAAGCTTAATCTGTGGAATAGGGTGACATGCTTTGAATTGAACACAAAAGCAAAAGGTCTGATTTTACCTGGACTGGGACTTCAAATAATTGAAAATGTATCCTAATCTGGGTTATAGTAAGTAACCAAGAGCTCTGGGATCAGCTGAAGATGTTTTAATGGACAGAAAAGGGAAATTCAACAGAACACTGGTGAAAGCAGCAACTAGAGGAACTGCAAAATCATTGCATGTTTCTACCTCACTGGGTTCATACTTCTTGTAAAGTCAGAATTGGCAAATTGGGGGTGGGGGCGTGGGTATCAAAGATGACTACGTTTTCTATCTTTGATGGCTGGGGAAACGCTGATCCTATACACAGACAATGGGAAATAGAGAAGAAAACAGATTTCAGAAAGGAGGCAATAGCTCTAACTTTGGCTATTTTAGATTTGCTAAGTGCTCAACATGGAGCTAAGTATAATCAAGAAAAAGTGAAAAAGCAGAATTGTAAGAAGCATGTTCAGATTCAGGAAGCTCACAGTAGATTGGGCTAAGTAAGACTAACTTCCAAGAAGCAAATGTGGCAATGTCATGTTTAGATTCGGTTGTTGATTCACTTTCAATGAAAGTGGAGGTTTGGGAAGTTCATTCCCTCTCATCTTCCGGCGTGGTGCTGAGACTCTGTCCTATCTGTCCCAGCACTGCCTTTATCGCTCCTAACGATATCTGTCCAAAGGCTTTGGCTGAAAAAGCCAAACGTCAGAGTTTCCAAGCCATTCTCTCCCCCTTGCACAACATACAACCTTCATTGCTGAGGAACATCCTTGGACAGGCAGTTCTCAAGGACAGAGACAAAAAGGGCACAGCAAGATCGGGATAACAGTGATGGCCTCCAAACCTAAGCCACAAAAAGTCTGGATGGCTATATGTCTGACTGAATCACATGGCAAGGATAGACATCCTCGGACCACTCTTATAGGAATTTATGCACCACCACGGAAAAGCTCATTTTTTCCCCTTTTTCCTTTCTCCAAGGTAAGTCAAAACACAACAAATTATCATCTCTTCTATGCCACAACAATACAATTATTTTCAAAAACATATTATTTATTTTAACACGTAGTCAGTTTATTCTCAATTTAATAAAACTAAACATTTAAATATTTTATTTTGTTAAGATATTATGTAACATAACAATATTAGAAATATTTAGCTAGTGTATTGTTTTAAAGAATAAATAACAATAAATAAGTATTTTCAAATGTCTCTGCTTTAATTTCTAATACAATTAAGAGTAGCTATAACCCATATTTTATTTTTTTCAGTTTTATTGAGGTATAATTGGCAGATAAAATTGCAAGATATTTAAAGTGTGCAGTATACTGTTTTGATGTACACTGTGAAAGGATTTCTCCCTTCTAGTCAATTAAGACATCCATCACCTCACATATTAATCTCCTTTTTTTTTTTTTTTTTGGTGAGAACACTTAAGTTCTACTTTCTTATCACATTTCAACTATACAATACAGCGTTATCAAGTATAGCTACCATGTTACACATTAGATCCTCTGACATTATTTATCTTATAGCTGAAAGTTTATACCTTTTCACTAAGCTCTCCCTATTCCCTTCCACTTCCCAGCCCCTGGCAACAACTTTTCTGTTTTCTGTTTCTATGAGTCTGACTTTATTTAGATAACTCCATGCAGTATCTGTCTTTCTTTGTCTGGCTTATTTAATTTAGCATAATGCCCTGAATCTCCATCCATGTTGTCTCAAAGAGCAAAATTTCCTTCTTTCTCATGGCAGAATAATATTCCATCATATCTTCTTTATCCATTCATGCATTGATGGGCACTTTGGTTGTTACCATATTTTGGCTATTGTGAATAGTGCGGCAATGAACACCGGGTGCAGATATCTCTTTGACTCTGTGACTCTTTGAATGTGGGATTGCTGGATCATATGGTAATTCTATTTTTTATTTTTTGAGGAATCCCCACCTTTGTTTTCCTTAGTGATCGTGCCAATGTACATTCTTACCAACAATGCATAAGAGTTCCCCTTTCTCCACATCCTCACCAATACTTATCTCTTGTTTTCTTCGTGACAGCCATTTTAACAGATGTGAGGTGATTATCTTATTGTGGTTTTGATTTGCATTTCCCTGATGATTAGTGATGTTGAGCACCTTTTCAGATATTGAAGTTAAGCCTTTAATTCATTTTAAGTTGATTTTTTGGTATGATATAAGATAAGGGTACCGTTTCCTTCTTTTGCATGTGGCTGTCCAGTTTCCCCAACTATAACTCATATTTTAAAAAGTTTGGTAGGATCCTAAATAATTTTTAGAATGTAAAAGGATCCTGAGACCAAAAATTTGAGAACTGAGCTGTATCGTTTGCTCTACCTCTATAGCTTACAAGTCAATTATTGATGTCACTGCCTACACTTTGTCCCATATCTACAACAAATATCATTAGTTTTGTTTGGACCAAGGACTATCACTGTGTTTGAGAACAGACTGAGCCACCCAGGCACCCCCAATAACTTAATTTCTTGACAAAAAAAAATGGCTTTCTTGGTTTGCTTGATGTTCAAAGGAGAATCCGAAATGATATTAATGATGCTAAAAGGAGAAAGCACTGAAGTGATCTATCACCAATAGACCTGAACAGACAACAAATAACATTATATTTAAAAATATAGCAATAAAAAAGTAACAGTTAAACTTACTTGAGTGCTTCGTGTGTCAAACCCTAAGCTAATCACTTTAATCCATCAACTCATTTAGTCCTGAAAAATAACTTCAGGAGTTAGGTGTTCTAGTCTCAATTAACAGACAATACTGATAGTTACAGAGACTGCAACATGCAGCTTGCCTAAGGTCACATACCGTGAGGGACAGAGCTTGGACTCTGACTCTCCCAGAATGTATTAATTCCCTCGAAAATGGGAAGAGCTGCTTCAAGCCTTTTTTGTCCATTACACGATATTTTTCTCATAGCAACCCCGCATCAGGTGAGAGCCTCAGGTCATAGCCCTAGTTACAAATGTGGAAACTGAGGTATAGAAGAGTCCTGCCCATTGTTTAAGGTCCCACATTCAGTGGGGGACAGAGCAACATTCTGCTTGGGGCTGGAGCCACTGTCCCCAAGGGAAGTTATGAAGTCAACAGGCATTTTGTGGTTGCCGCACTGCCAGAGAGGAAGACAGACTCTGTCTAAAGTCTCTTTCAAGGACTAAAATCCTATTCAGTACAATTCATAGATAACTTTGAGCACCGTTGCTTGGTCAGTGAAAGGGTACGATTTAGGCAAAGAGAAAAGCTAGTTGTATAAAGGATAGGAATAGAAGGAGAGATGACTTAGGGCAGAGAAAGGCAGGTAATGTAGGAAACAGGCGAGAAAGACTGACTGCTCTGTAAATAATTCCTGCCCACACTGGTTTTTTCCAGAGGTATAAAGAGGAGCAAACAAGAGATCAAAATTTGGGTTTGGGTTTGGGTTTGGAGTTTTTGCTAATCCTATCTATATGACCTAGGGTAAGTCTCAATATTCCTGAGTCTCCGTTTTATATCAGTAAAATGAGGAGGTTGAGCTAGATTAGTAATTTTCCATTTCCTCCCATACCACTCCCAGCCTCACTGCCAAGAGATAAAACTCTCAATACATTGTGTTTTTCCAGAGAGAATACTTAATGTATACACAAACTGCACACAAACATACATACATGCATGCATATATATATATTTTTTACACAAATAGTATTACATGATTCACATTTTTCTGCAACTTGTATTTTCAACTTAATTATAAGCCTTGAAGATCTTTATCTAACAATACATACAGGTTTATTTTTCCTTTAAAAACAGCTATTTAGTATTCCATTGTATAAAGGCACCATCATTTATTTAGACAGATCCCTATTGAAAGACATTTGGGTTGCTTCTAATTTTTTTCTTTTGTTATTACAAACATTGCAGTTGAGAACCTCCTAGAGCAATTTAAATCTTCCGTGTTTGTCAGAGAATACATTACTCTTTGTGGAACTCCTGAAGCAAGGCCACCAAGCCCCAGGGTTCCAGGAAACACAGTTTGAAAACCACCAAACAAGATGATCTTAAATTTCCTTTTCTCTCAATTAAACGAAACTCTCTTAACCTTTAGTGTTTGTTTCACTCCACATTATTTTGCAGTATCTCCTAACAGTTTTAAGTGCATAGATAGGTTTTGTCTTCCAAACTAGATTATAATCAGCTTCAGGCTCTTGATTGTTTAGCACTTTTTGCATTCCTCAAACCCTAGGCTAGCACTGAGCAAGGCATAAGAAATGCTCAACAAACATATGGTGAATGGTATTAGAAGAGAATTGGGTTGGTAAAACAGAATACTTAGCTGTACTTCTCTGTCGATTGTCATTGTCAAATAGAGTGTGGGTACCGAGTAGTTAACCTTGATTTCTGTGGAGAGATCCTCAGTAGGTTAGATACAGTTTAACTGTCACTTAGATGAGGTGGAAAGGTAAATGGCTAATCCCTCCACGCACGCTTTGCATTTCCAGGGTAGCTGGCCATGCACAACTCTGGTGGCACCAGGTAGGTTGTATTCTATGTAAATGTTGCCTCCTAGACTTGTGCTCCAGTTGGCTAAATTCACACAGAATACAACATGAATTGTGCCCCCTAGAACTGTACAGGCTACCAGCAAACTACACATTGCCCTCTCCTCTATTCTGAGCAAATTTGTTCCATCCATTATTGCCTCAGTTACTTGAATCTCTAGCCTCCCATTCTACTTACTCTTTCCATGTAAACACGCTTGTCTCTTAGCACAGTAATAATGACGATAAAGCTGACAAATCCGTTGCCTACATCGCATCTCTTATCTTTCACGGATGAAGTTGTTTGAAGGAACACTCTACACACCTGTCCTCAACTTTACAACCACTCCGATGAGTGATTTTCAGGTATTATCCTACTTGAAGTCTCATCACCTTGTCCTTCTGGAAACTCTCCTCTTCTCCCCTTTTGTGATGGCACTTTCCCCTGGTTTTTCTCCCATTCCCTGTTCACCTTTCAGGCTTCCTTAGAGACTCTTCTCTCTTAACTCTTCTCTCTTCTCTCTTAACTGAGTCCTTGTATCTTGTGTCTCCTGGAGCTACATCCCCTGGCTCTGTTATTCTAAGTCCAGTCTCTTTCTGCTTCATTGGCCTCAGGGCAGGTAGCTTCCTCTAAAATTTGCTCCATTCCCTGGTTCCATATTTTTTTCATTCCACTGTTAAAATTCCATTTTAATTATCTGAATATACTACCATCTACTCTGATGTCCAGCTCTGAAAACTTGGACCCCCACACCGTTCCCAGTCCCACTGCCAAGAGATGAAACTCTCAGTATACTGTATCTTTCCAGAAATAATATTTATTTGTTTTAAAGATTTTATTTATTTATTAGAGAGAGAGTGAGAGAGCACACAGAAGGAGAGGGAGAGGCAGGCTCCTGCTGAGCAGACAGCCCAACACTGGGCTCAATCCCAGGACCCTGCGATCATGACCTTAACTCGAAGGTAGATGCTTAACCAACTGAGCCACACAGATGCCCCCAGAAATAACATTTAATGTATATCTGAGTTCATACATATTTTAAAAAATCAAGTCACCCTGACTTTTCGTTCTTTCTCATCCCTAACATTCAGTCAACAAGTTTAGTCTGTTCCAATTCTTACATGTATTCAAATCTGCTCACGTCTTCCTAGCCCCACAGTCACGCTCCAGGCACACCTTGTGGATTACTGTCAACAGTCTCCTAATTGGACTCCTTTCCTCTGGTCTAGTCCTTCTCAATTAATTGGGCTTCAGGTGAACTTCTTAAAACATTAATGCTGCTCAGCTAAACCAGATGGCTACAATTTTCAGTAGGTTTCTATACTGTTCAGGATAAAGTCCTAACACCTTTGCTTAATACAGATATCCTGTTTATCTCTCACCTTTACCTCCCACCATCTCTTCCATTTCATCCTTGCTATATTTTACGTGCTCGATTTCTTCTTCCTGGAATATCATTTCTCATCTTCCTTGACATTTCTCGATCTTTGCTTCCTTTTTTGTAACACCAGCTTTCATCATTCTCATACATCTACTTCAAGCATCATGTCCTCCAGGAAGCCATCCCAAACCCAGGTTTTCATTTAGTCTTCTCCCTCAGGCTATGCTCACACAGGTCTTGAATAAAACTTTCTCTTTTGTTTTTTTTTTTTAAAGCAAGCTCTACACACAACATGGGGCTTAACTCATGACCTATCTAGATCAAGAGTCACATGCTCTACCGACTGAGTAGAATATAACTTTGTCTTGGTATTTGCCAATGTGTGGCAATGTGTCACTGACTGATCTTTCTCCTCCCAATAAATTGTAATATTTTTTTGGTATTTCCAATACTTAGAACAAAGAATAAATATTTTTTGGATGAATGGACTGTCTTTTGTTGGGATTATCTTGTGCCTGTTTTTGTTAAATCTGAATACCCAAATCTTGAAAATTTAATACATGAACTTTAACAATTTTTTCTGATTATGAAACTGTGGATTTAGTTATAATTGGTGTAAAGCACTTTAATGCAAATGAAAATTAATTTTTAACATGTTTCTCCTTCTATTTAACCCCTCTCCATTATATTATTAAAAAACAAACAAGGTCAAGAAACTATTTCAGTCTAGAGCAAACAAAAGAAAGCTGATATCTGTACTGTTGATGTTTTGGAACATTGCCAAATAAGAGTCGCTAAAAAGTGCTCAAGGGAAAGTTGGGGGGGTGGCGGGAACAGATCTTATAATACTTTTTTTGAAAATAAAATGAGGATATTTTCTTTTTTAGTATTTACTTTGGTCATCTGTGTACCCTTTCATTCTTGTTTTGCTGTATTCATGTTTCTCCCTAGAATTCCTTCTCTCTCTTATCCCTAGTCCTGAATGCTCTTACTTTATCTCTCACTCCACTGCTTCCCTCCAGGTTTGCTCAGTCTGTCTCCTCCCCCGGCTGGGTTCCCCAGGCTCTCCGTGGCTCCCTGACCCTGCCTTCCTCTCCCAGCACTGTATCCCCCTTGCCTCTCATTTGCCTCCCAGCAACCTAAGCAGAACAATACTGGAAGTGGAACTGGCAAGCTGACAAAAAGGAGAGCAGTTGGAAAGAAAACTTTACTCATCAAGAAAGAGGCAAATATCTTAAAAATATCTGTGGGAAGGTGTTTGCTAAATCATCTGCTTCTTCAGATATGGAAATTTCACCAAGATGGCCTCCACGGCCGTGGAGGTGTGCAGGAAGTACCTTCTCGCGCTAGATGACAGAGCAGATGCGAGGAATTACAGACCTCGGTAATTCAGCCTTGAATAAAATTCACGATCTCCCCCCCTTTATTCATGTTCTTTCTTTCTTTCTGAAAGCCCTGTTGCAAGAATTCAAAGGGCCGAGTTCTGCCCTCAGCTGTGAGTCATGACTCCCACTGAAGCCAGGAGCTCATATGTATGTATTCAGAGGAAGTATTGGGCCTTAGGGACGCAGATTAAATAACAACAGCCCAGTCATTTGTTTGCTTATTTGCTTAAACCTTTATAAAAGAAGCACGAGGCCTGCTGTACCTGAATGCCTTTTTATAATCATTTTAAAAATACACAGTAGAATTTAAATTCCCACAGTGGATCTCCTGCATTATAGCACAAATAATAAGTCTATCTTGCCCTATGCCCCAGGTCCAGGACAGAGGCAGAGGAAAAGAGGCAGGAATGAATTTCTAACGGGCCAGCCTTTCACTGAGAAAGTTCTGTTTGTATCCCCAGGGAATTCAGCACCAGGGACTGAGATTCAGTGTTCCCTGTAAAAAGCATGAAATACCTAAACAGCTTTTATTTCTCAGAGCTAGACAGCTGAAGGTAACAAGGGGCACTCCACTGGTATTAGGAAAAACGAAGATGTACAAGCTAGATTTCCACCCCTGGACTTCTCTCTCACGCCCTCTCCTCTGACTTCACATACTCTTTTCTCTTGTCTCTTGGGTTCTGTTTACACACACACACAAAAATAAAAATAAAAATCATATCTAGTACATGCTTTCTTCGCTATCCCTCTCCCAGAGGGTTTTTTTCTTCCCACTAGTACGGAATCAATGTACTTTACTTAATCAAGATAAAGGCCATATTGGGCGCCTGGGTGGCTCAGTGGGTTAAAGCCTCTGCCTTCAGCTCAGGTCATGATCTCAGGGTCCTGGGATCGAGGACCACATCGGGCTCTCTGCTCGGCAGGGAACCTGCTTCCTCCTCTCTCTCTGCCTGCCTCTCTGCCTACTTGTGATTCTCTCTCTCTCTCTGTCAAATAAATAAATAAAATCTTTAAAAAAAAATATTTAATAAAAAAAGATAAAGGCCATATCAGATATTTTTTCAAAAAATGGGATTATTTCTCTAATGTCTAAAATATGTAAAAACATTATATCCTGCCATTCCTGTTACACTGTATTTTTTTAAAAAAGCTTTCATTTATATTCTTATTGGTTTAAAAGATACCATATGCCAACCATTATAAAACAATAAAAACTCAGTGATAAATAGAGCAAAAGTGAATGATTCCACCAATTGTACTTCCAGAGGCAACCACTTTTAACAATTTCCCTAGTATTCATAGTTATATTTTAAAACGTAAAATAAAGTATTGAAGAGTTTGGCCAGATAGCATACACTGTGTTTGTTTTTTTTTTTTTTTTCTTCCAGACATTTCTCAGTTCCCTACTACCCAGAGAGGTTTCTAGGGGCAGACAGGAGTGTCTAGACACCTCTGGCTTTTTCTAACACCGGCCCTGGAATGTAACACCTTCTCTGCCCAAGCACAGAGCTACCTGCTGGCAAATTCCTTTCCTGTAGCTTGTCTTTGTCCTTCATCTGACTGCCTGCATACAGTGGAAATGTCTCCCTAAACTTCTGACTTCCAACTACTCCCAAGATGCCCAAACGCCAGGAGTCGGAGTTCACTTTCACTGTGTCCACTCTCTAGCCTTTGTTTTTGCTTTCGGCCTGAAACTTGATACATTGGTTCGTATAGCAAAACTAGGCCTATGTTTGTTTCTGGGCACAAAGAGGATTAAACTGACCCAATATTAAACAAACAAATCAAACTTTGTAACATTGGCCTTGCTTATAGATAAACATCGCTAATAGAGAACTAAGGAAACAACAATGACAACACTTTAGTAGGGTTAGATACCAGTGACCTGAAGCACATCTTTTATGTGAAATGGTTACTACTTATATCTAAATCCTAAGGTACACCATACTGATGAACTGCATCGCTCAATATGTATTGTCATTCATTCATCTAGCAAGCGTTCATTGCCTAATGAGTTTTAATTTTGTTGTAAGTATGATTTTATTACACATGCATCGGGTATTGTTTCGCAGGTTAACCTCCTCCTTCTACAAATATCACCCACACTCTTTGGAATGATTACTGCTTCAGACATACCCTCTAATCAGCACAAGCTGCCATATTTACTTATTTATTTATAAGATTTATTTATTTATTTCAGAGAGAAAGAGAGACAGAGCGAGCACATGCTTGTGCATGAGTACATGCACAGGATGGAGAAGCTGAGGGAGAGGGAGAGAGGACCTCAAGCAGAAATCCTGCAGAGAGCAGAGTTCAATCCTGGGCCCCCGAGATCATGACCTGAGCTGGAATCAAGAGTTAGACACCTAACCGGCTGAGCCACCCACCACCCTGAGCTGCCTTATTCAAAGTGACCCACACATTTGACCATTATCAATGGATCCAGTAAGAAGCACTGGATCCGACCTAAGCTAAAAAGATTTTTTCTGAAAAAGAACAGAGTGCCAATTTGGTTTTGCCCTGAAGCTGTGGGAATGAGACCTGAAACCTAGGATCTACTGACTACTTTGTTTCCCACATGTGAAACAGTAGTTCTCAACCCTAGCAGCTCCTGAAGGTCACCTCAGGAAACTTTTTCAAAATGCCCTGGCAACAAGCCCTGGAAATTCTAATGGACGTGGTCTGGGATGAGACCCAGATGTCAATATTTCTTTAAAACTCTCCAGGTGAGGGATGCTTGGGTGGCTCAGTTGGTTCAGCA
>LNAC01000068.1:3531713-3542138 GCA_002007465.1 Ailurus styani
GGCCTCGATCCCAGGACCCTGAGATCATGACCTGAGCCGAAAGCAGAGGCTTTAACCCACTGAGCCACCCAGGCGCCCGATTCCTTTCATTTTTTATAAATTACAGTATTTTTAAACTTTATAAAACTTTAGGATTTGAGCAGATTTTAAATTTAATTTTCTTGCATCATGCCAATTGCAGTGCAGAATTTGGATATGGTGTAAGATTCTGAATAACACACTACACCAGAGAAAAGCATAGGCAGGGCCCCAGGGATATGTTAAAAATAACCTAATCCAAGTGTAGGATTTCTTTTGCTAATTGAGGGGATGCCTGTAAAGGAGAAAGGGATAAAGATAAAAATCAAACAAGAAAATGCTAACTGCTAACCTATAATGACTTAAGAGATGTGAGAATAGACCTTTTAAACGTATGTAGGCGTGATATTGCATTATTACTACATAAGAAAATATTCTGTTTGTTTTGATGTATACTGTTTTATTCAGAGGTGAAAAGATATGACAGAGGATTTTCTTTAAAAATATTCCAGCAATAAAAACAACATAAAAGAAATCACGAAACCTAAAACAAATGTAACAAACATGTTCATGACTTCATGGGGTCTCCTGTAGTACTAACATTCTCTCAATTTTTGTGTATATTTGGGAAATTCCAAAATCAAAAATTTAAAAATTTCAAGTGAAACACTTTTAAGAAGTTAATTCTTTTGTGTATGTATATTTTTTGCACTGACATTTAGATCCTTTCATCATTTTTGAAAACCCCTCGGAAATTGTATTTTTTGGCAGTGGTTTTTCACTCCATCTTTTGTAATCTAGTAGGTCTCATGATTTATAAAAGATTTGCTTATTAGCGGTGACCTGCTGACAATAAATTACTTTATTAAGCTCTTTCTTTGAAATATACTCCCTCTTCTAACATGATCATCTACACCCAAAGGAAGACCAAATGGTAGGAATGCAAAATGAAGAATTAAAGCCTATGCTTAACTATCTTAATTTTTGTGTTCAACTTTTTTAAATGCTAAAATAATGTGCCACCAAAAGATATCTTACTAAATGTCCTTTGAGAAAAAAAATTACTTTTCAAATATTCAAATCTACAGTAAAGATGCCAAGATGCCAGATTACCCAACACTAGTAAACTTTGCTTTACCCTTGATGTTCAGGTATTTTTAAAAACCCAGCTAGCCTGGTAAATTCTTCTTCTTATTTTTTTTTATTGCTTCTACTTTTTAATAGCAGCCAATCCTGGAGAACAAAGGTCACATAAAACAAAATGACTCACTACCCAAACTATGAGAATGCTAGTAAGAACAATTATTGCACATAAATTAGACCGTAGGACTTCATTCTCTTGCTTGGATATGGCTAATATAGTCCATCCTCTTGATTTTTGCAATGTTTACTACAATAAAGACCAATTTGGTTAATCTGCCTGTAAAAATTGATTTTGTTTATCCTCCAATATTTTGTACTAATAAGAATTTCCCTTTAAAACACAGCTAGTTCTGCCTCATCAACCTCAGACTTTCATTTTAGAGTGAATCTTCTAATTATAAAGCCATCCGGTGACAGTCTGGACAAAAATGGCATTCTGCTAAACACTTACCACAAAAGAACATGGACGTCTGAATTTAAAACCAATGCACATCTCCCCCCTAAAAATGGGGCAATGTGTATAAATTAGTTATGGCATCATTGCGTCTAAAACACTTGATACAGTCTTACTATTTCAGTTTGCAGAGACAAATTTATGTGCTAACTATTCAGAGAGGAATATAATATCATCTGTTAAAGAAGGTCAGATAGTTTTATGCAAGTTAATTTTCAGAAGCAATCAGACCTTAAAAAGTTCTGATGATAGGCGACACCAATTGGCATTTTCTCAAACATTCTGCTAAAAGAAAAGAGGGAAGTTTGATAACATCAAGATCGGCTTCCCTTTTGTAAAGTTTTCTTAAATCATAACTTCTTTTCTATAGGAACAAAAGCAGCATGGCCCTATTTCAAAATGGGGACAAATAAATAGAACCGAAAATGATTTCAATGAGTCTATTTCGTACAGTTCTTCTACTGAACTGCAGGAATGTTATGTGGATTTGTTCAGGTTTTATTGAAAAAGCAACAGGAAAAGGAATACAGTACTTTTTTTTTCTATTTGGTCTGTGAATTAAGGGAAAGGTGATGCGTTAAAATACAAGAAATGTTGTTAACCATACTCTACTCATGGGAGAAGCAAAATACAGCTAGCTTGTGTTTTGTTTATTTCCCCCTTGTTTCAAAAAAAGATTTGAGGCCGCTATAAGATTGGTAAGCAAGGGCATAGTTACTGACAAAAGACTCTCTGCAGTGCTTGAGAACCCATGAAAGGGTTTTCCCTGCCCCTTCTTTATGTGTGCCTATAGCTCTCAAACAGTGATTGTGAAATGGTTCAATAGCAAAAACTGGCCTTCTGCTGTCGGAATGCTTCAAGGGTAGATCAGCAAATAGTATAGACGAGTGACCTCTGCAAAGTATTCTGCATCTATGGAAGTTGTTCTTCCCTCATTCATTCCCTGCACCGAAGCTGTCTGGTTCATCCTTTTCACAGGTGCTGGACCCAGCAGGTGAGGGCAGTCTCAAAAGCACACAGAGGAGTGAATCTGTTTCAGCATCACACATATCTGTCTCTAGCGAATTAAGGAGACAAGTGGCTAAAGTCATAGAAATTTCGTTGACGCCCTTATGGAGCGAACTTTAAACAGCAAATGCAAACAAGTGTCCAATCCACTTCTGACTGGCTTTGGATATGGGAACCCCATCCATCTGAGAGCCTAGAAAACTGACTGTTAATGATGTATGACCAGGATGGAGAAAAGAAGAGGAACTAGGCATGGCAAGGACAAAGATACTGTTCCCAGACATGGCAGGCTAAAGAGTGTACTAATTCTTTAATTTGAGGATTGAAAAATAAAACCAGAACCAGAACTGAACTACATAAAGAACATTTTCCCCACCATACAACCTACTATTTGTGATTTCTATATATCCATTTGCATTTAATTGATCTATTTAGTAAATTGTGCACTGTTCATTATATTATCCCTTCACTGTTGTTTTAAGATCCAAAGTTTAAAAAACAACAACAACAACAAAAGAAACTGTTTCTGCGGTTGTGAAAGAGGGATCTCTTAATGGAGTTGTATTCTTCAGGATAGGCAAACCATGCTGGTACAGTTAATGACACTGGACCACCTCTTTAACTATTAAAGGTTTACTCCTAGTTCTTGAGGATCTTGTTGTTCTCCAGACCAACTCCCAAGGACCCAGGGTTGTCTTCTTCTTGTGGCTATACCCACAGCTACACCATCTTGGAAAATGGGGTTTTCAGGGCCACAGTGACAGGGGGGAAAAGTGCTCCTAAAATTTTGGCCAGCAGTGACAAACTTTATGTCTTCTCAAGCCCATTGGTCAGTACTAGTTACATGACCCCAACCAAACTAACAAGAGCTTGGAAAATGTAAGAGAGCCAAGTAGTGTTTTGCAAATACCCCTGTCCCTGCCCCATCCGATCACTAAAAGTAAGATCTGTGCCAAGAATGACTAGAAAATGTAAATAATACCTCTTCTGGAAGTCTTTCTGAAACACGGGTAAATATAAATCATAGGGGTGGGGAGCTTGTTGGAATGGCACATTGCCAGGCCAACGTGTCAAGTTCAGTTTTGTAGGGTTGAGGTAGAACTAGTGCTTTAATCAGGCTTATTCTACAAAGGAATATCTGTAGCATGATGAACATGGAAGGAAGATTCTGTACTAAATATAAAAATTCTCTGTAGGGTAGTGGATGAAATGAAACTAAAAATAAAAAGCAAGTCATGTGGGAAACTCAGCATCTTTTCCAGTTACCCCTTCTATTCCACAGAGGAGTTAATTCTTCCCTATAGTCAAGGGAAGTTGGACAAATGTCCTCCCAAACCCCTGTAGGTATGCACGTGACACTGCCAAAACCTGTCTATGGAGAATCACGTTCCATCAGGGCCTTTGTCCAGGCTCCTTACTTTCTTCTCCAGCTTTCTTTCTCTTTTGCCAGTTAGTCTTGTACTTGACTTGGGGAGAACACAACAGAAGAAAACATGTTTGTTTCTCCTGCAAGCCCTACAAAAGGGTCTCCCCATTCTTTCTTTTTTTTTTTTATTCTTTGCCCCAGGGGTACAGGTCTGTGTCCCCATTCTTTCTTTTCTTCTCAGATTGTTATGGAGGGTTCATCTCTTTAGTAGTTATTCTTTGGAGAGAAATTTGGAAAGAAAAAATTAGATGATAATACGGGTGATTTTAAGTGGAGGCATGCACAAAAACTTCTTGAAAATCAGGTTGCGGTATGCATTCTTATTTTAGATTTGCCCCTGTTAGCATCTTCTCAATAAACAGGTGCATACACTTCCCCAAGCTGTCGCTGTTGTTTATTTAGCCTGTATGCTTCAAAATCTACTGATGGATGACACCCAACCAGCTTGAAGCTTGACTTTTAGAAACCAGAGACTTAAAGTTTTAATGAGACTTTCTTAAAGGATAGTCCCACGGGTTTGTTAGAATACGAGCATATCTCTCAACGATACTGTAAGAGTATCACATTTGTATGTTAATTTTAGTTCAACAAATAGGAAAAATGATTATGAGTAATAGCTCTCAGCTTTTAGATACTTCTTTTCATGTTCAAAGTGCTTGACAAACATTAATTAAATCACTGGCAGTCAAATTAGATAAATATGTTCTCTGTATGTGCATAGCTGCACCTTCCATGCACACGGTATTCTCTAAATCACATCACTGCAGATCAAACACTTTTTTGCCATCTGAACTTGGTTGGCTGACACTGATTCCAAGCAACAGATAATTACTGGAAGGGCTAATCATGAGGAGAGATTATGTAAGCTTTCTTTGCTTTTAAATAAAAACATGAATTTATCCTTGTAAAAGGTACAGGATGAACCATAGTGTAAAATGCTTCTTTCTCTAGGCCAAAAGGTAACAATGACATAGTAAATTCCTTGTATTGTATTGTTGGAATGGCTAAACCGTAATTTAAAGAAATCATTTCATCAACAGAGTACACTTTTTATGTCCTGGGCTACTAATGTTTTGGCCTCTTTAGCACCAAAAACAAGAAACCTTTTCAGGCTAAATATGGTGTTGATTTCAGCAATATGGTAATTATTCATTAATGCTAGGAATCCTTGGTCACTTCTGATTTGAGAAGCATTTGGGCCAGCAAATTAAACATAGTAAATTTCATGATTATTTTTAGAATAACTTGTACTTTTTTTTTCCCTTCACTGAATTTAATGAAGCTTTCCAAACCACCCCAAGAGATTAACTGTTCCCAGTGGACCCCCGGACGAAGTATATTCCAAATAAAAAAGAGTGCTAATAGCATTCCATCTTTGAATAACACCTAATGAATTAACACACTCTACTCACCTACAACAGACAATTGGGAAAAAGCATGCACATGCATGTGTGGGAACAACTTAGCCAGACTCAGGCTTGGTTTCCTTGAGATGCTCAAGCTGCACACAACTATGAATGGATGGGACTTAAATTTCTCCTTCCTTTCTGACTACCAAACTAGTCTAGTCTGTTTCCAGGGGAAAAAACTTACTTGTTAATTGTCTTAAAATTTGCTGTAGGAAAGAACATCTCGTTCAACCAAGTTGTCTTTTCGGAAAGACTGTGCGAAAGTATCACTTGGAGTCATGATAGCAGTTCACGTGGATCTCACAGCATGGTATTTGTTCTCTGTTGTAGAAGTGCTAACTTGTATGCCTAGAAGCTTAAAATCGGAGAGATGCTTCTACCTTTCTAATGAAAACCTGGAGTTCACTGGGGTGATGTGATGTGCTCAAGGTAACACACATAGCCTACCTGGTTTAGACATGACAGATGGCCATAAGGGACCATAACTGATACGGGACTTCATCTGTCTTTGTGTTTCTACTGTCAGACTCTTGCCTTATCTCAGGAATAAGGATGAATTTTTTCTGATTATATTTAGAGTAGGGAGTCATTGATGGGGACTGATTTTTAGCCCAGAGAAACATATGATATGTGTCCATGGTATAAACTTGTTCTCCCTTTGGTATGGAGACAAAATATTAGACCTGGCTGGGAATGTTTAAATGGAGTTAAAAATGTAATAGTATTTCAAATGTAAAAGGCCTTAAGGTAAATAAAATGAAATAAAATTTGTGTATTTTGACTTGTACTGATTCTTACAGTCAAAGTTCCCTGCATTCATTTTCTCACTTCTTATCACCCTGCCCTATGGAAACTCTTCTCTTGGAGGTCACATGTGCCTCCAAGAGTCACATGTACCTTTTACTTAGTGTTTATTCTGCTTCACCTTTTTGCTATATTTGACACTGTGGACTGTCCCCAACCAACACCACTTACCACCTCTCATAAATCCCCAGTAGTTGATCTCACTGACATTTTTGTCTTTGCAAATGCTGCCACCAACCTTGTCTACCTCACATCACCTCCTGCCTGGATTGTCATGCAGGCAGGCTTCCATCTGGTCCTTTCACTCTCCTCTAATCCACAATGCCAGAGTGACTAATCTTCTAAATAACTGTACTTTAATCTGACCTTAAAAACCCCTTCTTACCTACAGGTCTTTACTTTTCTCTCCTTTTTCATCTCCTTTACCTTCATCTCCTTTACCTTTTTCTTGGCTCTTTACATTCCAGAAATACTTGCCTTTTTTAGTCTCAAAGACACTAAGCTTGACTCCTCCTTAGGGTTCTGTGCTAGTTTGCCCTCTGCCTGAACTTCTCTTCTACAAATCATCCCGTGACTAGTTGTTTCTTTCATTTGAGTTGTTGTTTAAGTTTTCCTCAGAAAGGTCTAACCTACTCTTCTACTCATTTTATACCAAGATTTATTTACTTATTTGAGAGAAAGAGAGAGAGAGCTTGTGTGTGAGTGAGGGGAGGGGCAGAGGGCAAGGGAGAGAGAGATTCTCAAGCAGACTCCTCACTGAGTGAGGAGCCCTGAGGTTGGGCTTGACCTCATGACCTTGAGATCATGACCTGAGCCGAAATCAAGAGTTACTCACTCAACCCACTGAGCCACCCAGCTGTCCCATGCTCTCCTACTCATTTTGATGCCTTTGCATTTAATTTTCTTCAGACCAATTATGATTATTTGGTAGTTGTATACTTATCTGTTCCTCTCTGTCTCTCCCAAACAGAATGTGTATTTCCTGAGAGCAGGAGCTTTTTATTTTAAGATTTTACATCCAGAACCTAGAACTTAAAGATTAACGAAAATTTGTCGGTTGATGAACACTGTAGATTATACCATTTCTAATCCATCCAGCCCTATTCCCTACTATTTCTACATAAGCACACTGTACAGCCCTCAGGTTGTTCTCACTATCCATGGAATTTATTTTCTATTGTGTTAGGTGTGTTGACATTTTTTCTCCAATCAAATTATGAGCTTCTGAAAGGGAGAGGACTTTTTTTTTTTTAAATATTTTTCCAGTCCTCCAGACCTAGCAGAGTGCTGAGCTGCATTTGGTATGTATTTAGCAAACACTTATTGATTTATTTCCGACTGTAACATTATATACTGCACCACTGAGCACTTTTACATCAGTAGGGCTGAAACGGAAATAAAAATAGGTCGACCATAAAACACCAGCATAAGGCCCATGACAGGGTGAGAGCTTTCTTTCTTACCTTCTAATTCGATTTGAGTGGCAAACTAAAGCTTTCTGGAATGAGGATGTGATGAATAGGAGAGCATACCTTGGGAAAATTTCTTCCTTCTTTAGCAAGTGGAGAGGATGATCAGCCTTTGAGTGCTGATCATCTTCCAACACCAAGGTGCTCAGGTCTATGTATACCATTACCAACTCTTGCCATAATTCTAAAGTCATCCTGGACTTCTTAGTCTTCTTTGATCCCGGTATATACTCACTCAACTCGAGTCTTTTCCTTAGGCATATTTATGACTAACATTTCTTTTAAAATTCCACTTGCTACTTCTGAAGTTATGGTCTCCTGTTGTGTCTTCAACCCTCTCTCCTGCCAAGTCCACCCAAAATGTTCTCCTATTAGATCAAATCTAAATTTCTTGGGCTCCGATTCAGGTTCTCTATGCGTGGTTTCACCTTACCATTTCAGCTTGGTTTTCTATTGTTTCTAGTATGAACCTCCTGTTCTAATTCATCTGATCTCCTAACTTTTCCCCTTTCTTAGCTTGTTTGTTTCTTTCCCTGTACCTTTGCTCAAGCAATTTCCTTTACATCAATCCAAATTCTCCATTTCCTTTTTTTGTCCTTTTAAGAAATCTTCATTAATTTACATTGATAATTTTCAGTTTAAGATTTGGACTTTATGATTGAATCCTTGGTTATTTTCCTTGGTTATTAATGGTGAATTGTTTATCTATTTGTTTTATAATTTACCTCCTCAGAAATATTGTAAATTTCTTGACAATGGGGACTTCATAATATTTATACTTATGCACCGCTCTTGGCCCCTCCTAGGCTGAACGTGTTTCATTGGGACAGGCCTGGCCAGAATTGCCTGCACTATAAAGATGAACCCTGACCAGGTGAGATGGAGCTTGTGGTACAAGAATTCTTGAAACAAATGGCACAAAAATGACCTCTGAGAGCAATACCTTCCTAGTTAATGCCAGGTTCAATTTCACACATCACTCAGACAGTGTAAGCAAAACTGCAAAGGCAAAGACTTCGGATGTTGAATAGCTTTGTGTAACTGGTAAGTATAAGCCAGATGCTGGTAGGTCTGTGAGACAGGATTTCTGAGCCTGAATACTGGCTTCATTTCCAATTAATCTGGGTAATATTGAGGGAACAATTTACCCTCTTTGTGCTTCAATTCTTCATCTGTAGAATGAAAAGTTTAGACTCCAGATGATATTAAGGACTAGATAATTCAATTATAAAATTACATAATTCTATTTCTAAACAATGAAATGGAGGCCACAGTCTTTAGAGTTTTTCATATACTTGTTCTGTGTGATAGGATTTATTAGTTTCATGTGTAGTTAGCAACCCTGCTTTCAGCTTTTGGCATTTACACTTTTCTTTTTCCCAATTTGTGTTAAAGTAGACGGACAGATGGTTTATTAGGCTTTCAAATGATTGTAATACTGTTGTTCAATTCAACAATGGTTTTAAACTTTGAAGGTCCTTGTAGAGCCTGGATTTTGTTTAGAATGGAAGATAGTTCTAACTCTTCAATTTAGGGATAATAATGTTTACTCACATAATTTAAAACAACTTGTGGATGTAACTCCCAAGACCTAATCATTTCCCTTCATTTCTAAACTCATTTCCACATCACACCCTAACTCTTCCAAGTTGCAGTTTTAAAAATGGAGCTACCAGACTTCCAGTTACATGTACACTGTTTGCCTTCTCCTGACTCATTTAACCCACAAGCTCCTTCCAAATACAAACCCCTTTAATTCAGAATCACAGAAATCTAAATGCAGAAGGGACAAATTCATTTTACAGGTAAGAAAACGGAAACTAAAAGGTCCTGGTGCTCTTTCTACTATGTATTTTATCAGTATCTACCATGTATTTTATAAAAAAAAATGTCGGTAGGTTGCAGGAAAAAACACCCAAAATCTGTGAATTTTAAGTCCCAACAGGAAATTCCATTCTTTTAAGTGTCAATACAGTATCACAATGAGAACGCAGAGACAACTATGCAGCTGAAAGATGGTCACCATTGCTATCGCTTTGCTTTGTGCTTTTTAATTCCCCAATGTGATTCTCTTCATGTAAGTGTGGACAAGCAACTGTTGAATACCCGAAATGCGTCTTAAGTGCCTGGAGGAGTCAGAACCGAAAGGACAGACAAA
This sequence comes from Ailurus styani, assembly GCA_002007465.1. Taxonomy (NCBI): domain Eukaryota; kingdom Metazoa; phylum Chordata; class Mammalia; order Carnivora; family Ailuridae; genus Ailurus; species Ailurus styani. The sequence continues at coordinate 3,541,603 of LNAC01000068.1, forward strand.
ATGTAGGTAAAAGAAAGCGTGAGCCCACTCAGACGGAAGTCAGGACGCATAAGCGAAGCAGAGGTGAGAGCTGGAGAGCAGGTACAGGTGGCAGGGAAGGGGCCGGCAACCCGCGGGGGCCCGAACGCCCCAGCAGGCCAGGGAGAGCAACGGAGACAGGGAGGAAGAACCCGGCAGGAAAACTGCAGGAGGAAGCCGAGGCCGATCTAGTGAGCAGCGAAGACCTTTCAGAAGAAAAGAGAAGGCGCCAACGCGAGCTTAGAACAAGACTAGAGGGTTAGAGAAAGAGTACGCAAAAGCTGAGGAGGCATAGAGGAGTATTGATGAGATACGGAAAGAGCGCGCGGGGAGGTGAAAAGTGAAGCGAAGCCCTCGGCAGTGCGAAGGTGAGAAGAGGAGCGGGGGCCGTGAGCTACCGCGGCCCCGCGCGCGCGCGCGCGGGCGGGATCCGCGCTGAGTCAGCGACCCCGCGCCCTTGCCATCCCAACCGCGCAGGGGGCGGAGTCTTAGGCGCGTGGGCGGGCCAAAGGGCGGGG